>JAOWBL010000018.1:17966643-17985121 GCA_028564865.1 Zenarchopterus dispar
GCATTTAAAATGCATTGAGTGCAAGAGAGGCCCAACTCCTGGACTTGGGCCTTTAATTAAGTTAATTTCCTGCAAAAGGGTATTTCTTGGACTTGGGCCCCTTTTAAATTCACCGTTTCAATTCCCAAAGAAACTTGGTTTGCCAGGCAATTATATGTGAATGAGAATACAAAAGAAAAGAGAGAGTAATGTCAGACTTGAGATGTCTGCAGGTGATTGTGACAATGATTTGGTACAAAAGCATTATCTATGGAAGCATAAATGTTTGTACTCTGTTTAGGCCTGCATTAACATATATCTTGATAAATCCAATCACCTGATAAATCCGATCATGTGCTTAGTGCATGATTACACCTTGCATTAACATGTACCTCTGAATACATCTTGAGTCATCGGATCCAGCTATTCCACTTTACGTGCACATAAATATGCATGCCATTTCTGCTGGCAAACACCAAAGGCCTTTTCATCTTTAAAAGCGAGAGGCCACTTCCTTCAGCTCTTCCAGGGAGGAATATCGAGACTTTCCCAGGCCAGCCAAGAAAATAAAATCTCTCCGGCGTGTCTTGGAGCTTCCTCCTGGGTGGACATGCCTGAAACACCTTCAGGGGGCGATTGACCATCAAATCAAATGACTCTACACAATGTGGAGGAGCAACCACTCTACTCCAAGAGCCTTCCAGATGACTGAACTCCTAACTCCATCTCTTAGGGAGAGACCAGGCATTCATTTCAAAAACTCATTTCAACCGCTTGTATCCATCATCTTATTCTTTCCGTCACCACCCACAGTTCATGACCACCGGTGAGGGAAGGAACATAGATTGACTGATTAACAGAAAACCTCGCCTTATGGCTCAGCTCCATCTTCACCACAACATACATTACAAGGTGTGCATTACTGAAGATGTGCCTGTCAATCTCTCACTTCCATTCTTCCCTCACAAGTGAGCAAAACACAGAGATGTTTAAATTCCTCCACTTGAAGCAGGACCTCACAACCAGCCTGTGGGAGACATCCCTCCTTTTTCCGACTAAAAAGCATGATCTCAGATTTAGAGGTACTGCTGAATGCCACAGACATGCAAATGTGAAAACAAGTTTCCATTATACTTTTGAGCTAAACTGGACTATTGACATGTCTGAAAAGCCACCTTAAAAAAAAAAAAAAAGATTTTTGCGACATTTAGTGTTTTTTTTAATATAATTTATGTGTTTCCATTACACACTTTTCTTTACAATACTTAGGTTTTGCACAATTCTAATTGTAATGTAACCTCACCGATTGTCTGTTGCAGCTCCTTTCAGACCAACAAGCCATACTGATCAAACCAGCCCTGATAATCATTTTAAAAGTTTTATAATGATAAAGATCCCAAAGCACTACAGTTTCAACCACTGAAATAGTCTTACATTGAGAGCTGGTTTGTGAGGAATTAGATTTTGTTCATAATGTACTCCAAGGTCAAAGGCCACAGCCGCAATTTACAGCTAGACACGTTTCCACAGCAAGTGAAATCGGCCCAAACTAGAAACAGATATGAAGGTGACATCATCTAAATGGGAAAAATAAGCAATTCATCAAGAATGAGGAATGATACAGTATCTTAACTCAGCTGAAGCGTAAAGCTTTTGCTCTTCTGGTATCTGAGTTAAGTAAACTCAGAGTGCTGCACACACATTCCTAAAAAAGATTGAAAGAAAGAAATGTTGACAACAAACAGGTCTTGAGGAGACTTTTGAGGAGTTGGTGATCGTATCCTTCAATAATTTCTTGTTTTTAATCTTGTTACTTTATCCTTTAATCAATTATTTTTGTCTCTTTGTGATGCTGTTGTGACAGTCTTTTACCGCTTTCACATCTTGGTGTTTATACAGTTGTGAGGCTGATTCAGAGCAGAGCAGACAGAATCACAGAAAGTGATATTTCAGAAAAAGAAAACCACTTAAAGTAAAATGCCAGTGTATCTAAGGAAAATGTCTACAAGAGCAATCACAGTTCCTGGTGAATTTCATAATTTTTCTTGAAAAGAAATGAAGAATTTAGCAGGCAGACCCCTTCCAACCACATATATACACAACTCCAAAAAAAAAAAAAAAAAAAAAAAAAGAAAGGGAGTGCAACCTATTAGCAGTAAGTCACTTGGAGTGAATGTCAGCTAAGAAAGTGCTTTCAACTCTGCTGGCTGTCAGCAACTTTGGCAGCTTCGGAGAGCTTTAGCTTTGACTTGGAATCTTAGCAAAGGAGCTGCGGTCGGCAGTGACAAAATCAGTTTGAACTCTTGCGTGGAGGATCTGTTAAAAGGGGTTGTGGATCAAAGCAGCGTAAGTGGGTCAAAATTACCTTGACCATCTGAGAACAGTCACATTTTGAAGGGGGTGGGGGTGATCTGCAATGTAGAGAGTAGATTAACATTTTGCAGAGAAGATTCCTCCCAAAGACGTCAGATCAAAGCAAAGCGAAGCTTTTATTTTTCCACTTTGACGTTCCTCTGCCACTATGTTAATTTGGTAATTTGGCTGGTGTGTTAGAGTGTAAAAAGCAAGGTGAAAAAATGTTTACCTTTTCAGTTTCGGTTGGGAGAAACTTCTAAAAGTATCCTTTGCTGCTTTTTTTTCATATGGAATACAACAAAGGATCCTATGACTACTTTGATATGACAGTGTTAAATATAGTTCTCCAGTGTATTTATTATACAGTGCTATATACTGGTTTATTTTACTCAAGAAAACTTACTGCACTTGGATTCCTGCACAGTCTGTTTTAGTTTGGGGAATATCCCAATAAGCATAATTAAAAGTAGATAGCGATGTCATGTAAAGAGCCAGACCAAAGACAGATGGATGCAATGACTTTGGGATTTATGAAAAAAAAAAGTTTTATATAGTATTCTGGCTTTGGTTATTACATGGCTTAATGGATGGTTCAGGCTAAGTAATCAACTGCAACAAAGATAAATTGGCATTAAATTTGCACAAAAATTTGAGGGAGCCAGGGAATGTTTTTTTTTCTTTCTTTTTTTCTATTTGTGTGTATCAGCAATTCAGGTTTCTGGAGTCAAACATGAATGTCTCTGCAGGACTTATGTGAACGGTCATTTTGTGCATGTCTGTTCCTCACAAGTAAGAGTAAGACCATGGCTTGGTAGTTAGTACTATTGTCTCACAGTGAGATGGTTCCTGGCTGGAAGTTCCCAGACCTTTGTGTGTGGAGTTTGCATGTATTCCTGTACTTGAGTGGGTTTTCCAGGTACTCTGACCTCCTTCTACAATGTTTAATTATAACACCCTATGATGGACTCACAACATGTTCAACGTTTACACCTACCTTTTACCTGAAGAAGGGCTCCAGCGTTTCCCCATAACTCCTAAATAGAAAATAGATGATGTATAGATCGATGGTGTTTCTCACGAGTTGAACTGAAATAAATATATGGTACAAAGACTTTGACCGAATATGTATATATACACTGGGGGTGATGACAATATGTTCTTCCTGCACTGAATAACAAGACAAAGCAAGTTTATTTGTATTGCATATTTAATATACAAGACAATTCAAAGAGCTTCACATAAAAAAAATTTAAAAAATGAATTAAAAAGTAAGAGTTTAAAAGCAGAAGACATAAGTTAAAAAGAATAAAACAAATGAGATGCAAGAAATACAAGTTCCGCTGCATTGTGGAAGATTACTGAAACACAGCAGTAAATAAAAAGAGTTTCAGCAGTCCTGATACATTCTGGGAGTTGTTTTCCACCCTGGTGACCTGGAGGTTCTGGTTGGTTCATAATGGACCAGAACATCAGAGATGTATTTCTAAACCATTCAACGATTTATAAACCAGCAGCAGGATTTTAAAATATATTCTGTGACAGACAGAATTGTAACTGACTTGTTGCTAGTTAACATAGTTAGTTGTCAAATGCGCCCCTAGTTGTTTTTGATTTGTGACAGTTACTTTTCCAGCTATTTGTTGACCCTGTTTCAACTTTGTTTTTAGATATGTTGCTGCCATTAAATTCAAAATTAGGTGGTATTTTCTATGAAATGGCAAAAGGTCTAGCGTCAACATCAGATATAATGTTTATGTTCTAAGGGGAATAAAATATGGGCTTATGAGATTTTCAAATCATTGCATTTTGTTATTATTTACTTGTTTGAAATTGGGGTTATTCTACAAAAAATATCTTTGTCATCTCTATAGGACTATACAATACAAGTTTCACATCTTTGTGGGTTAAGGGCGCCAATCATCCACCGTCAGAAATGTTCTGTCCCCTTCCTGTGTCGTGGCATTTTCACATGCTGCCATTGTGTTATCAACATGTGTCTTTAGATTAAATCCGTGATATGATTACAGCCAGATATAAAGCTTCATATCTTTCCTTTTCAACCGATTCTTCTGAAAGGTCAAGGGTACCCCTTGACTCTCACACCACCAGGGTGAGCTTTGCTGTGTTTAACCAAAGGAAAATTCTGGGCAAAACATATTCCAGTCTGTGCAGACAGAAAATGTTTGGTTTTGAAGCAGTAATGAGCCATGGCAGTTGCTCAATGGGAGCTCAGTATGAGCAAATGGAGAAGAGAAGAAGAGCCACAATAGATTAAAATCAGACGCAAACCTGTATTGACAAATCACCGCAGTGCTCCCTGTGCTTTCTGAGCAAAACGGAAGATGCCTGCATGCTTTCCATGTTCTTCATCTCTGCAACACATATTTGTTGTTTTGCTTTTTGTATCAGACTCAAACAAATGCAAATAATTTCTTTTATTAATGGCATTTATTAATTTTTCAGCAAACTCAGTCAATGAAAACTTGGTTAAATGTTTCGCTTTAACAAAATACTCACTGAAATGATTTCTCGTCTGGGTTCATTAGCAAAACGTAATCTCCATTTTAACCTAGGCCATGCTAATTCCAGCCTGGCCTTTGGTACATGCGAGGCAGCCCTTTAAAGACGGCTTGCTTTTGAAGCCTGCTGGTGGAGCTGTTCAAAGCTGCAGCTGTTTTTGGCAATGTTTGACAGCTTTAATTGATGTTTATTTTGGCATCGAGCTTCATTCCTTTCATGCAAATGTCCTGCATGCAGCGAAATGGGTCAGGGCAGCACTAGGTGGGCACGGTTTGTGTGTACTAGGATAAGAGCAAAGTGCTTAACCGATCTACATTTTAGATCACATAATCTCAGCAAGCACAGCACAACAAAAAGCAGTCAGATTCATGCTTAAAATATAAAAGGTTTTGCAAGTCTCTCTTTGATTAGTTAATGGATGGTGAAATAATAACAGTTTAACAATGTGGAATGTGATGATAGTGTACACCGTGCATTGTGTTGCAAGATATAGTATATTTTTATGCTTTGCATGTAGACAATGAGCTGAAAATGGTTATTTTCATGTTAATCTTCTGTAAATAAAGTTTACACTATGTTATATCTGCAAACTGTTACCACATGTCAGCTTGAGTGCGCTGGCCCTGTGGAGTCCGGCTGTTTGCTGCCAGTCTCTCCACCTGTAGGTCTGCTGAACATCGGCCACCTCTCTGACTAAGCAACAACATTTGCTGCCCAAACCCACCACCCCCAGCCCCACTCCCACCCTGAGATCCTTTCCCCTCCACCGGCGCTGACATCACCATGGAGGCATGCAGGGGCCTCCTCATCTGCTCCCAATTACAGCCTCACAAGCTGCTCCACGGAAACAACTTCAAACTATTACGGATCCGAGAGGAACGACCTGAGACCTTGAGAAAACAAACTGGTGCTGAAGCTCCCCACCAATGTGTCTGGCAAGGCGCAGATATGTATATGATCATCAAATTAGCGCATTAACGGGGCAAAGAGGATGTTGTGCATGGGGAGCATTAAGGGTGTGGAAATGTGACATTCGCTGACCCAGCAAGCAAATTATAGACAGACTGCAGGGTCACTCGTCTCCACAATGCTGTTTGCATTCCCTATTGTATTCGTGTGAAAAAAAAAACAGTTCCTCCTGCGCTTCATATTCTAGGGGAACCAATGGCCTTTACATATTTGGTGCCGTTTTTGGTTCCATGTTGACATATTTCTATCCTCAGATATTTTTATCCTGAAACGTTTCTCAACTTTTCAAAAACATCTGCGCTTAATCCAAAGAAAACATGACTTATCTTGGATGAAGTGGCATTGCTTTTCGAAGGCCAAAGGTCTAGTTGTAGTCATCACATATCCAAAATAAATATGATAAATCAGAATCAGGACAGATACCAAAGATGCACTTCTTTAAGTCTGCTTCAGTCTCAAACTTCAAAGAGCAATTTTAAGCCATTTTCATGAAGTGTTTTTGCTCGTACTAACTTGCCAGCTGGTTTGTTACACAGAACCATCAAGGAAACATTTTTATTGACTCTGTTTGGAAACCTTTGAAAAACACTTGGGACATTGTTTAGTCTTTTTCCACATGAACTCCAACCACTCAGATGAATTTGGTGAAGCCTGTTCACAAACTCAAACACAAGCAAAATTCAGTTGAAGCTTTTTTGTCATGAAGAGCCATCAGTGTCACTGTTTGCATTTCTTTCAGTGAAGAAATATGATCAAGTTACGATACACCTGAGGCCAAAAGAATATAACTTGCTAAATAGTCATAGTTTAGATCTTGGTTAAAGAGATTTTCCTGTGATGTGCAGAGCTAGATATCACTAACAAAAATACAAAAATACACCTTCAGGAACATTAACTGGAAATATGTTAAATACACCTACCCATCCATTTTTATTCTCCCTGAATCCTCTCCAGGGTCACGGGAGTCTGCTGGAACCTATCCCAGCTCATTACAGACAAAATGCAGAGGTACATATGTTAAATACATATAGAGAAGCCATGTAGACAGTCAGTATAGATAAATTAGTAGCTTCAATCACTCTCAAGTTACCCCGCACGTTCTAGTGGGTTACATGCCAACCGCACCTACTGGGTATTTGGATGGTTCGTTGAAAGTGGAACCAAACAAATATTTCAGCAATGTAAAGCAGAAGCAATGAAAGTGTTGAGGTTTTGGCACTGATAAGAGGAAGAGTAGGAATTACCACATATCAAGCAGATTACACTCAAATTTTTAAGAAGTGATTGTGAAAGTCAGTGATGTTGAGAAACTTACCATCAAAGAGATTCTGCTGTGACCCATATGCTCTCCAGATGTTTCTCAATATCCAGAGGGAGTCAGACCTGACCCTACTCTATCTACCATTACACCATTGGGTCTAAAAAGTTGAAAAACTCTCACAGAGACTGAAGTTTGTTTTTTGCAGGCAATACAATGATGTTACATGTTATTCAGCAGCTACTCAACTGTCACTCAAACAGAAAACATGAATGAAAACAGCCATACTGAGAATTCTGACCTTTTAGAAAATTATGTGGTCATAGAGATCTCGTAACACTATCAGTAACTGATTCATGAACTTAATAAACCAATTTTCTGTTTATATGTAAAAACAAACGTGCTGCCAAATATAATGGGTCATTGAGAATGTATTTTTAGCGACTAGTTAAACAATCCAAGCTCCTGCTCTCACAACAAAAGACACAACCCTCCAGCAGAATGACATGTCAGGCCTCTGTGGAGCCTGAACCCCCTCTCCCTTTACCTTAACCCCCACCCCCAGCTTCAGAGTCAGTCGTTGGACTGCCAGTCATCCAACTGGCCAGCCATTCTCCCTTTGGGAACAAGACTTCATTACAGAGAAGAATTGTCTTATTGTGAGAACCCAACTGCCCCCTCTCACAGGAGAGGGTGGAGCCCTACAGCATGGACACTAGTGCATCATGGGGTGACCTGGCTTCAGGGGTCAGTTCACTCACTATTCACTCACTCACTGTTTGGAAAGCATCTCACGTAATGCATCACACAGCGCCTGCCCCCTCTTCTCAGCCGAGGCCCCTCTCACAGCCACACCGAGCACCAGTGCACTGATCATTAGGGTAGGGGCTATCTCTTACAATGCTGAGGTAACAATCTCTGTTTACAATGTGGCCAATTTTCCTTGCTGGGGTTCTGAAAAATCAAATCAAATCAAATCACTATTTTATTTTATTTTAAAGGTTTGTTTCTTGTTTAAACCTTTTCCCTGGCTGTGAATGCCCACCTATAGTTTAAGCTAGGAGTGTTGTTAAGATTTTGAAACATTAGTGACTTGGTCCAGCCCCAGAACTTTGGACTTCTATACAGCTGATCTAATTTTGAAGTTCTTATAGAGTTAAACGAAGATATGTTGTTGTACTAATTTCCATGGGCTGGATTTTTTTTTAACATTAACTTTAAATAAACAAAACAAGTGCAATCAGCTATCTTTTAGCTTTATAATTTTGTATTTTTTAGAAAAATGAGTGAGGAAATTAGAGCTTCGCCTCAGACACTAGTTATGCTAAGTGGCATGCTGATAACACATTGTTCAATTTAGAAAATTACACACTTGACTCAGAGTTTGTGTTTTTATTGAGTGACGAGAGTTGTTTCAGAGCTCTGACACACTGTTTTGATCTGACATCCTCTTCTTCACCTGTTGCAGCTTTGACAGAGGCATCTTCCTGTTCTCTCCTCTCTTCATCCTTACAAACAGCAATTTTATGATGATATGGCAATCAAAATATAACTGGATTTCTTGTTATTTACATCAGATAATAGGTATAGATCCTAAAGACATTCTTTGCACCTTTATTTGTGCCGACAGTTTGAACATAGCACGTGTAACTGTGAACTCACTGTGTTTTGCTGTTTCATTTCAGCTCTTAATTTGGTATAATATATTCTCTGTTTGAGACAGTCTTTCTTACCCATCTTTAATCATTTGTGAAGATGTACCTTTAACATACATAGTTGTTTTAATAAAACATCCACAACTCAGCTGAGCTCTGTCTCTTTCAGTCTCTGTCGCCACGTGCAAATCACATGTGCGTTTGGTTTGAATAGTTTGTGGTGCCAGATAGCTTAAAGTGGATACTGCTGGTTTGAACAGAAAATACAAAAAAGAAAAATACAGAAAAACTGAAACATTGGCTGCTTTCATTTTTCAGATAGCGTGTTACATTATTATATCGTTATTTCTGCAGGTTAATGCATTGCAGTAAATGTAAATGTTAACTATTTCTTCTGTCTTGAGATCTGAGGCGGTTAGAAAACATTCAAGGATGCAACATGGCCTTAGAAGGTATATGGATTAAGCAAAGGCTTATGCATCATACTCACTGAAAGTTCCTGTCCACAATGCAAGGGAATTTATTGGTAGCTTTATTGTATTATTGTGACTGGAGCCTGCACACTGGACTGTTGATTCCTGCACTTTATGTTTGGTTTCAGTCATCTATATATTCCTGAAGATACAACCTCATTAAATGGTACAAAAAAGTTTTTGTACATTTGTTTCCTGGTGCTGATTAAAATGGTAGTTTTTCATCCATTCACTGCAGTTTTCACTATTAGGGCAAGAAGAGAATTTTGAATTGTCAAATCCAGCCATCTGTCCCCACTGCAAATTCAGCAACACACCTGCAGACTTTCTGAGACAGAAGAGCAATATAAGAAGAGCTATATAATCTGCACCTCGAGGAAGCAATTGCATAATTCTCATACAAACCTAAACAAAGAGCACATGTCATTTTAACTTTGACAGCAGGGATTATGCATAATTAATGTTTGGTGAGTGAAAATGCAAATTTCAGACATCACAAATGCCATAAGGACTTGTTCAAAGTGCCACGTATGATGTTACTTAGGCATTTGTTCCCCCTCGAATATTTTCTCAGTAAAGTGTTTGATCACTGGTAGAAGCAATGGGTAAACACTTTGGTAGACATGAAAAAATATATCTGTCAATGGGTTTTATTTCATTATTTTAACAAAAGGAAATAATTTTCTTCTCTTGCCTTCCTGGTGTCCTGCATTTGTGTCCATTTCCCTCATAATTCCTGACAGATTCTTGCAACTCATAGTTTTACCATTCACAGACTGACTGCAACATGTAATAATCTTGTCAAACCCAAAATACAGCTTCATGCCTCCTGTAGACATACAGCTGTGATTCCATGTCATGGTTTGAATATAAAGTGTCTACTTATGTCTTCCACATGCTGATGTATGTTCTCATATCTTATCTGCGATGCTCCACAGTAATTCAGTCCCTCAGCCAGCCAGTCCCAAGTCTGTTCCAAATCAACAAACCTCTGACTCTTAACTCTACAAATCGAGCCAGCTCCAGAGCTACACCAAAGGAGATCTTCCGGGAGCAAGCAAAGCTTCAAGCAGTATGTTCCATCTGATGTGCTGCCTGGCTCTCCAGTCTCTTCACAGCCTGATGTGGTACACTCTAAGGAGGTTTCATATGTGGAAATTAATCTGACATGCCATCTAAATGAGCAAATCAGATTTTCCACATTAATACAACTCACACATCCTTGAAAATGAAATGGTGGGAAATGACATAAACACAGGTAGACAAGCTCTCCTCTTTCTTTTCCACTTTGTGATTTTGAAATAATAATGAAATAATATCTTTCAAGTGGCTGAAAGCCTGACTTGCATAATGTCTCGTGAACACGGCAACTTGGAGCTTCACTGAACCAACTGACAAAATAGCAATATAAACACCCAATCTAAAACATGGATGAGACATGTCAAAGTAGTCGTCAAATCTGGTTAATGTACTATTCTATTTCACTTGAGTTCATTGAAAATAGTAGAAGCTTTTCTTCCTTTTCTGCCTAACATGTTACTGTGCCAGTAACCAAGCCCATTTATCTTACATGTTGGTTCTCCTGGTGTTAAAGACTGTAAATGGAGATATCAGAAATGGGTTGCTTTTAAAAGATTATGTAAGAAAATCGTTACCCCCCCCCCCCCCCCCCCCCAAAAAAAAAAAACAAACAAAAAAACAAAACCATAAAAATAAGCAAGACAATAAAAGAATAACAATCAGAAATAGGCAATAGATTGGAATTGACCATCGAACCCTAAAGTGTAAATGCATCTTAAAGGGTTCTGGCATGGTGCACATCATTCAGTCTCCAAGACGGTCTACTGTGACTACTCCTAATCCAACCCAGCTTCAGCCTGGATTCTTGCCACAACCACTAGAGACAGAGACAGCCCTCGAATGGTCTTTAACATGGCCTCTGCTCAGGCCTTCAGCCCCAGTCCCCACACTGCACAGGGTACCTGACACAATCTCCCAGGTCTCCAGGCCACTCAACCATGCGTGTATTGATAGTGCTGTCATCTAAAATGGGTCCTTCAAGTTGTCCCTAATCCAGTTCCCAGAATAGTTCTCATTACATCTTCAAGGAGGTCCAGAGTGCTGTTTACTCACTTTCTGAAAAGTCTACCAAGACAACTCAAACACTGTCCAAAAGGGTCTGTAGAAAAAAACACTGGCAGAGCCTGCGACTTAATTTGTTTTTTGGAGTTTATGCTAGAAAATTTCTAAAACTATGTGTTTGGGGAACTGGTAATACTAAGTCCAGGTATTCTAAGAGGATGGGAAATGGAATTTATTTTATACAATTTCCTATGCCCAAGCAAAACTGAGCTAAATGTCTGCTTTGGATTAAGCTACCAACTTAATGTCCAGAAGATCAACAAGGATGTCTACATGCATTCTAAAATAGATCAAAATGTCAATTCTTTTAACTATACTAATATTATCCAAAGTTATTAACCTGCAATTGTTATGAAGCAACACAGTATTTGCCCCGATAAGTGTTACAATTAGCCAACATTATTACATAATCTCATGATTCAGATAATGGAAGTACTGAGCACCAGACACAAAGTTATAACTTCAGATCTAGTGCTAGGTAGCTAACATTAGAGCTGAAGTTACATGATGCTAAAACCTCAGATCTATCCATCGCATGAGATGTGAAGTTCTCTAATACTGTAGATCTGAATTTAGGACTTTTGAAATTTAACTTAACCCTGGAGAACCCATGGGGTCAAATTTGTATTAAAAGGTATTCTTTTGTGTTGAAAAATTTGTAATTTGCCTACTAAATTTTGGAATAGGGTTTTCACACCGGCGTTCATCATTGTGAAACTGTAAACAATGCTGACAGATTGTCCGAGTTGACAACAGTAACTGTAACGGGCGGGATTAACTGTTGGGTCAGTTTTAACACAGTTATAACTTTGAGTTCTCGCTTTGGTCTCTTCCTCATGTTTCACCTCATATAGAAGTTAGTCCTACAGCGTGTCACAGGATGCTCAAATATTACTACGTTCCATCTTTGTGAGGATTCGTTTAGAAAATGTTGATTCTTTTCCTCTTGTCCTTAGTACTAAAATAGTACTCGTACAACATTTGTGACTGTTAATTTCTGCAGAATTTGCAGACTGAGGACAAAGACTTTCATTGGCACTGAAGGATAAAGTGTTACAATAACAGAATTTAATAGTTTTTACAGCTTCATAAATCATCTATTGTATATACCAAGGACCACTGTTCATTTTAAAACAACAAAGAGAAAACTTGTAAATCTGATCATTCTCACTGCTTCTATCCGCACTAATTTTATTTCCCAAGGAAAGAAGAATAGTCCTGGATGTTTTACACATTTACACAACAACGTTTTAACTCATTTTTGTTGCATTTGCAGCTTTGTGCTACAGGTATAGTTTTGGGGATCTACATAAGAAAGATCGCAGGTCTGAGGAACCTCCACTTCCATGAACTCTTCACTGGGAAAGGTTCTGCAAAATACTTGGGTACTACCCTGTCATTGTTTTCCTGGTTGAACCTCAGCCTTTATTTTCAAGCTAAATACTCCAATGGCTAGATAACACTCAGCACAATTTGATCATGGCCTCTGTGATTGAACCCAAGCTGAGAGTACAATTTCAAAGCCTACTGAAACTATTCAAAACATCAGCGACCCATTTAGGGCCCAAAATAATGAATTCCATGGCACCACAAGCCTCTATGTGTGGGAGACTTGGAGCTTAGCTAAATAAACCTTGTCTGGCTGAGCGGCACCAGTGGGGCCAACCCTATGGGGACAACAGCACCCTTCACGTCTCATAGGTCACTGGATTGGCCCAATGTTAATGACAGTCTTATTTAGTCTAAACTCACTGTGATATCCACTAGCAGCATCCCAAAAGTCACACCTCTAGCCTGTCACAAATAGATAAATAAATGAAAAATAGACTACTGTTGGTGAGGTATTGTTAGTGACTCAGCTTGAAATGACAAACTGCATCTATAGAAGGCTCACAGAAGTTGTGCTGGCTGAAGCTGATAGCGGAGATCACTAGCCCTCCCTGCCGTGGAAGTTGCAGTCTATGATTTTTTTTCTCCTCTCTTCATTAACTATTCACATTTGTACCTAATGTGCAGATCACCATCGCCACTCAACATGAGTCCAAGCAGTTCAAAGACAGTGTTGCTTGGAAGTCTGCGCGCCAGCCCAGGAGTTGCTGGGCGTTGGATGCCTGCAGAGAGGTGGGTGCTGAGAGCTTGGGCGTGTTTGGATCAGGGACTGAATTTTCCTCTGAAGATGAGGAAATGGTTTATGGCACTCTCCCATGAGAGTGTCTCCTGCTCTTTGAAGCTCCTGTCTTGGTGGCTGCTCTTATCTTTGGGAAGGGATTATTTTATCTCCTCCTGTTCCTTTCTTTTTCTTCTTCTCATTCTCGCTTTCCATCAACTGACGTTTGGTTCACAGATCTTCTCAGAGATCATCTTCTTGCCCTTACTCCTTTACTCGCCTTTCTCCCTTACAGAATACGCCAACCATCTCTCTACCAGCACCCCCACCCTTTTCCTTTCTCAGTTGTACCCCTCTTTCTTTTTCTTTTTCCCTGTATGTCCTCTATTCTAGCCTTCCAACACATGACAGACTGTGTAATTAATGAGCATCATAAACCGCTCTTTCTATTAGCTACCCATTAGTAAACCTGGCAAGCCTGTCATTTTGGACAAAAACACACAGCTCCTTCATTTGATCCCGACATCAAAGGGGGAACCCCACTGTTTTCGGCTCAATACACTAATTGTGTCCTCGTTCTGGATGGGGCTACACCCCCACTGCTTCAAAAAAGCAGCCAGTGCTGAGTGCAGATAGTAAAGAGAAGTACAGAAGCAGAAAGTATTGATTATACAAGCTTGAAATTTGGAGAAATCTTTGACATTGGCAAAATTGCCAGTTGTTGAATGGTGGGCCTAAAAGTCATACGCATTTATTTCCACACCCCTTTATTGCCCGCTTTACTGTCGACACATTTTGCAAATAAGAAATGTCAGCCTGCTTCAAGCTCTGTTAGAGAGGTTTTATATGCTGCTGTACAGATAAAAAGAATTTTTAAGTGGGACGGTAAGGATTCCCCTACTTTACACTACAAACTAATAACATAAAGTATGGGATCAGCAGTCTGGTTAAGATAAGTTGCATCTGGAAGTGAAAAAAAAGAGCCTTATATGTTTCCATGTATTATTGTTCCACTGACTTTACAGTTTTGTGGATTTTTATATAAACTAAGTAGTAATACGATAAAATTGGCATCTGCTATGACACCAAATACCTATAAGAAATACCTAAAAAACGTTGTGCCCAGGTACCTCCTCGGTAGAGCTTACTGGAGACATGCAGAAAAGTAATTGCATGCCAGGCTTTCTCCATCCTTACAGACCTGACACATCACACACTGGGCTTCCACAATGGGCTGAGTTCCCATCACTGCAGGAATCAACACTGTACTTCGGTCACGATTGTCTTCTGCCCTTTACAACATTCACGCCCTTTTGTTCTTCAATATAAAGGCAACAGTCACATGTTTGAGCTTTTAGCGGTCAGCAGCTGCTCTCCTCTCCCTCTGTTTGCCTCACATCCCCCTCCTCACCACCAGCCAGTATCCCTCCAGAGGGCTCGCCAGACATCAGGCGCTTAGGATTGTTACAAGGGCGTAGATATAGACAAACTACTAGATTCCCTTGAATCAAGCTGACTGACTGTCCTCCCTTTTATGCTTGTATCCAGAGAGGATGACCAGTTTAATGGCAGGGTGGCCTAGTGTTGGCCAACATGGCAGGGGCTCCCCAAGGCTAATAAATACCAACATGTATCAGGCCAGCACCCACAAAACTTGTCCTGTGAAGCTTTGTCACTATAAAAGAAGACACAGCAAAAAATAAGGGATGGCTTCCCTCTGGATTTGACAAATGCCTCAATAAAAGCCAGATATTTACTTCATTTATTTTCCAATTTGATAATGTGTCAGGCTGAAATAACTCCATCCCACGATAATGGGGATTGATTGGAGGTTTGGGGGTTCGCGTCCTTGAGATAGCTTAAACCCCCGCCACCTCCGCTCTCACAGGCATCAAAGGCAAAGCTTAGAAATGGGGCCTGCAAAGCCATCTCTCCGTTGGCCTCTTCAAAGGACAGGAAGTGTGTCAGAGGGACAGGCCCTCTTTCCCAGCAAATTCAGATGGGTTGCTATAATAACAAGCTCATCTGTGTGTCTGTGGCTACATAGTTCAAAGGAAAGCCCAATTCCTTTTGGTACAACATGTGATGATTGAGTCAGGATGCAGAAACCACTGTAGTATGCAACTAGAAGGTTGCATTTAGGAAATGCATCCAGTGCCAGGGACCTGGCTACTTTCTGTCCCAACTTAGCAGGTAGTGAACCTAACTGAGATTAATTTATTTACTGTCTGTCACTCATTAGTATAGAACGGGGGTGTCCAAAGGTGCTCGAGGGCCGCTGTCCTGCATGTTTTGGATGTTTCCTTGCATTTACACACCTGATTCTAATTAATCCCCATCATCAGCTTGGCTTCATGGTCTGCACAACTCTATTAATGAAGTTGCTTGTATCAGGGTGTGATGAAGGAGGGAAAACTCTAAAACCTGCAGGACACACCAGCCCTCAAGGACCAACTTTGGACACTCCTGATATAGAAGCTGCTTAACTACAGATTTTATTGGACCTCTTCTGCAAGTAACTTTTTTCACTGAGCTCACACAGTGCTTTTGTGCTTTCGTGTCCTTTATGGAAGTTATAGTAAAGTGTGAGAAAGTCAAATCATGGCACATTTCAAACATTAACCTATTTCACACCAAAACATATAATGAAAAAAAACCCCATCAAAATATCATCACTATACTGACAATAGAAGATGATAAAAATCTATCACATATTGCATTAAGATGCTCATAAAATCAGAACTAGAAATAAATGTAAATAAAAAATAAATGTCAGATAATGATAACATTATAACAACTAAATAATAAACATAATATAATAATGAAAAATGAAATTCAAGGCAAGATTAATTTAAAGGTTATGCAAGTTGCAATAGATTTGTATGATAAGCAAAACTTTTATTGTTGCTTTTTTTAGGTTTTACTGTTATTTTTAAGTTTTATTGTTTTTCTTTTTTAATTAGACAACAACAATATAACAAATATCTTCCAAATTTTTAGATGACTACATTTGTGCTAAATGAGTGGAAATTTCCTAGATAAAAGTTATTCAGAGGGTATACATGGGGTTTTCTCTCTCTTTTTTTTAAACTCATTTTAAGGTAAATCAGTAAATATAGGCTGTGCTCAGTGAAATATAGGGACGTTATCTAATCAAAGCTCCTTTCAATCGATATATTCATTTGCCAGTTTTATAAAGCAACCTCGACTTAACCTGCTACTCTGTCTGGCTTCACCATTTCCTTTGTAAGCTCCTCCACTGGAAATTGTAGCCAACTGAACCAGCAGCGTGTCCGTCATCGGTGGTGCTGCTCTGTATTTTCCGGGTCTTTATGTCAAACTTGGACTGAATTCATGTTAGCAAATATAAAGTATATTAGCACAAGGTTTGACATCACTACCTGGATTTAATGACCACAGCAATTTTAGATGACAACACCAAACACGGCACACGTCTCGACTGTAAAACTTCAAGTGATAACCTCCCTCGTAAAGAAAGGGATAATCCCTTTCTGTTTTTATCCTCCTCCTCACTCAGTGTCTTTTGTTCACAGAAGTTGGAGGATGTTTGTGCAAAAAAGCCATCCTTTCATAATTTTGATTTTTTTTACATTTTGTTAAATAGTAGTTGTTCCTATTTGGTCACTCACACAGACTAAACAGAGGTGCATCAGTGTGTGAAGACACACAGCATACCAGCATCACCTGAGTGTCAGGAGTATTGCTGGTAAGAGTTGTGTTGCCTCTGTCCCCCTGGTACACAGAGCTTGTCCCCCTCTTTTAGTTAACAATAAAGATGCACTGCCTTTCCACATCTGGACTTCACACACAAAATAACACAGAATATCAGATAAGTGTCCTGCCTTCAAAGTGTTATGTATATAGCATATTAATTAGATTTAGGCATCAAAATTACTTAGTTAAGTTGAAGCATCACAATTACCTGGTTGACTTAAACCATGGTCAAATTAAAAAAAAAAAAGAAAGAAAACAAAGAAAAAAGAAAATGCAGCACTTCACAATTGTAATCCAGTTAAATGGATAATAATGCAGGAATAGGAAGTTGCACTTACCCCCCACAACTGAATTTTTTTAATGATGCCAGAAAGATAGTTGACGGAAGTGACCCATTTACAATTGCAATAAAACCCACTCTGAATAGAGCTCAAGACATGTTGTAAAAGCCTGGGAGGGTGAACATGAAACGAAGATGTGGATAAACTGAGATGCTTCCTTTTTCTTTGAGAAATTTGTTATTGATTGTATTAAATTCGGGGACTGAAACCTTTATTTTTTATACAGTGTTGATCAGGTCACGATATAGATGTTATGCTAGCTGGATCTAATGGCTTAATAGATTCAGTTTTTGATGGAAGAAATGTGCAAATTCTGCGATTCAGAGCATGACAATAGCATGGGATTATTTAACTTTTCAACAATGACAAATATTATACTAACATTAGAAAAATATAGGTCATCTGGGTCTTAGGTATGAAAAGATTTCTTTCTAGATGATAATATTAACCACAGTATTTTCTTCTCAATCTTCATTCCGCCCTCCCTCATTCTTTTTTTCTGACACACTGCTGTCATAGCTGATCTCTAGGGAGCTTTCTGTGTGCCAGATATTAAATTGTTTTAAAAAGGCTTCTATAAATAGAGTACAGGCATTCCTGTTAAAGTGCCTTTTCTGTCAGTTTTAGATCCAGTCTCACTGAGAAGGGAAAGTAATACATCAAAGAAAATGTAAAATGGATCAGACACACATTGCTCCCTGGTATTTACAGTAGGAAAACTATGCCTTTCACTGACATCTAAATCTGATGTTTCCCCTCGAATGTGACTCAGGTCAGGAGCTTGAAAACATTACAGCACAATGTTATTTAGAAAAGTTGCCATTAAAATGATCTATAAACATGTTAGAATCAATAGTTTCCAGGAGGCTAATGTCAGCTTTAATTATATAATTTAAAGTTTTTCCAATAATGAATGAATGAATGATGAATGAATGAATGAATGA
>JAOWBL010000018.1:17989441-18001327 GCA_028564865.1 Zenarchopterus dispar
GGAGAGAGTGTGATACTCCAAACCAGATGAAAGCTCAGCAAACATTTCTCTCACAACAAAGGCGGCACTTTATTTGAATGAAGATTTCTTTTTCCTAGTTAACATATTAAGATCTAGTTATCGTAAAAACATGAGAACTAGAATAATTATTCCCAGTTAAAAGTAAAACTTTGTGGTAAGTTGTCATCTTGATTGAATATAAGTTTGAGCATATTTATTTAAGAACACAGTTATTTATTCATTCACACATTTCTTTTTTTTTTTCCTACTCTCAGTTACATGAAAACACAATGTTAAAATCTTAAACTGTTACATTTCCGAGGCATAAACAAGGAAAGGGCAGCTACAGCAGATTCATCATTCAGGACAAACATCCAGAAGATCTAAGTCCATCTCCTGTCTGGACCTCTGCTTTTTAAACTTAACTTTGTTTTACATTTCACGCTTGTTTTGCTGTTTGCTTCGACTTACCTCTTTATTTGGTCAGATGTGAATATAGAAACATCTTGGTTAGATTTAGCTCGTAAAAACTACCTGGTTAGGGAACTAATGGATTTTACTGTTAAATGTGAGCAGTTACAATGAAAAAGAGGATGTTTAAGGTCTTGTGTAAATTCAAATCAAATATGAAGTATGAAGGCATATATTCTCAACAAAAAACAAAGTCAGAAATTCTGACATCAGAAATGTATGAGAGGGCCTTTCTAGCTTAAAATACTGATGCATATTTGAGGCAGTATCCCTGCACTCAATGATATAATAAATTAGACTTTGCAGCTAGACGTACCAACAACAAAATTTGCTTGATTTTGGTCCAAAATCATAAAACTGTCATCAGCATCCGGACTTTGAACAGAAACTCCCATGAATGACCCAGCCAAGTTTTTAATCTGTTTAGCAACTTCTTTTACCTTTTAGACAAACTATTTTGCATTTAATTTCTCTTTTTGACAACTTTTGTTCTTATTTTACTCCCCTCCTCCCCAACTACAATCCAACCTATCCCTTTTTTCTTTTTTTCCACACTGTCATAGAATCATTGCTTTTCTGTACTTCTATTTATTACACTGTCTGCTTAGACGCAGTTTTCAAATATGGGTACTACATTAGTTGTGTGTACTAATTTGGTCGAACTGAAACAAGGTATTCAAGAAGTGCCCAGATGGTTTGCTGCCTCCAGGAGAATTTCTACCGTGAAATCGTCCAGTAAACCTATCTTGCATAATGCAATGAGCTACTACAGTGGGAGCTGCTAGAAGCGGTCACATGATTGGTTTCTGTTTGTGCCGCATCACATTTGCTTTCACAGAGGCATACTACATACCAGTGATGACCTCTGGACCAGTATGCACTACATGCTGCACACTACATTATACTCTAGCTGCAGTTTTCAAAAAAAGATGCAGAGTTGACTTGTGTTACTTGTTGAAGCTGCATGTGACATCATCAGCTCAGTAGTTGCTAAGCAACAAACCCAACGCCCAAATATTACTCCATCCTCTCTCTTTGTAATAGTTCAAATTTTCCTGTTTGCTGACAGTTTTTTGATTTTACTATTTATTAACTTGTGCTCCCCATATGAGTTTATATTTCCCTTTTAGGATTACTAATTAATATCATTCATTTATTTCACTCAGTTAAATTCATTTAACTGAGTTTGTTTAATGAAACATCATTTGGAGGAAAATAGAAACATCTATTCCAGATGCTTGCGTCCACTCTCGAGAAGCATTTTGAGGGGCCAACGTGTGTTTCACTGAAAACATATTGTGGAAAGTTTGAGTTCAGTCTGGTTTGATGATGGTTCTGGAGAGAATCACGCATTTCTGAAATTCCAAGGCTTTAGATCTGTCTGACACGAGTAACTGTTTGAAATAAATCCCTCAAATAACTTTGCATGAGAAAGCCAAAAACCAAAAGCATTTGATTTCAAGTTCTCCCTCTGATGTGCAGCTCAAAGTGATTCAATGTGAAAGACTCTCTGAATTAACTTCAGAGAAATTCTCAAGTAAACAATAATAGGAAACAATATTTAATCACATGCATTTGCTTGTATTCATGCCTGCACATAAGAGGAGCTGCTCTCTCTGTAGTTGTGGAGGATGAGGACTTCAAATGTGGATCACTTTAATTGACACAGCGCTTCATCTTCAAGCTACTGTTGACTAGCAACAATTCATGAGCACAATAATTACATAAATAACACATATGAAAGGGCCACATGAGTTTCCAGAGGGTCTGAAACAGCATTAACAGAGAGTAAGCAGCTCCCTGTGATCAGAGTCTCTCCTAAATCAGACTTTGATGGAGATGCAAGGATAAGATTACAGCACAACGGTTACAGGCCGCCTGCTGCTCTCAGCTGCACAATTCTGCAAATAATATACTTCACAGCACTAATTAACCAGGCAATCAATTTTATCATGTCAGGTTTGGTACAGGGTGGTTTGACCAATATGCCACTCCCAGACGACTTCAGTAGTCATATGAAACCTCAAAGAGAGCTCCACCAAGAGACAGGGCAACAGTGTAGTCAGCTTGGTACTCAGGTCCCAGAACTCATGTTTCTCTTACATCTCTGTAAGAAGATGAAAACCATGAATGGCAGATGTAAGCAAGCTGTCAGCTAAACATAAATATTGTTTTATTTTCTGTGGCATCGACGATGTTTCTCCTCTCATCTGAAATGCTTCTTCAGTTATAACTTACTGGTGGGACATTTCAGGCTGATAAGTGCTGCTGTTGGGACATTCACACTTTGAAGCACCATGTGAATAACTGACCAACCTGTCCTTGTGGTTTGAACTTTATTAACTGTAAAATGTTTATCTGATGAACATCCGAAATGTTTTGCTCACATGAGTTATGGTGTAATGTAATTACATTTACACAAATGATACATGCTGTTATTCTCCTAAGCTGAACACTAAGGGTCCAAAGTAGTAAAAATATTAAATCAAAAAGACGTGCCCCTTTATTCTGTCTTCCTCCTCCTGTTGCTGTATGTCATGTTTTGTAACATGTGCTAGAATGAAAAGATTTTCTTCACTTATCTTTAGATGCAGAAATTTGACTTCAAGGGGGTTTAACACAATGCCAAGGAGGAAAGACATCAGCAAAAATCTCAGAGAAGAATTTTTTTTCCCTGCCCATCAATCAAGGAAGAGTTGCAAGGTAATTTAAAAATAATTTCAGTCCATTGTTCTACTTTAAGAAAGATTATTCAAAATGAAAACATTGAAGACAGGTGTCGGTCTTCCCATAAGTGATCATCCCAGTAAGTTCACATCAGGTTCTGGACATTATTATGCACTCATTAGGGGATTTAGAGCTAATAATGAGGTTAAAACACGTTTTTGAGGTTAAAAAAGAAAGTTTGAGTCTTTGTGTAGCAAAGAAAAGCTGAAGTTCTCCACATAATTAACGACTCATTGAAATTTTAAAAATACCCAAGAATGGGCCAGAACAAAACTCTGGACTATTCTGAAGTGGAGTACTAAAAGCCCTGTTGAATCAAAGCTTAAAAAGGAGTATGAGTCAATTTTAATAAAATGTTATTTATTAATATTTTTGGTAGCTTCAAGTCATTTCCGTGATTATTGCAGGTTTATCTTTTCTTAATGAAAGGGAAATCAACACATTTGTCCCCACCTGTAATGATAAGTGCTCCCAGATCCAGAGTCAGGTTCAAAGGAAGACACCGAGAGACAGGACACTGTTGCCCTGTCTCTCGGTGGAGCTCTCTCTGAGGTTTCATATGACTACTGAAGTCGTTTGGGAGTCTCTAGTCAGTACCAAATCTGAATCTAACTGTGTTTGCACAAGTCCATAGATCCGGGTGAGTCTCACTTGTTGTTGATTCCTGTGTCTATAAAGAATCGAGGTTCATAAAACCTGCAGGAAGTTGATTCATGCGGCTGCTACAATAGACGATTCTGACATCTGGAATAACGATTTCTTTTTCTGTTTTTTGCATCCGTGAAAGTACACAACAGCACAGAAAGAGTGCAGTTACAAGAAAAAAAAAGGGGAAGTCTGTTGAACAACAATTCTGACTCTGCACTTTTTCATCCAGCATTTTACTGAGCTGTGTGTCTGTGAACCCTGCTGAGTCCATGGATTCAGGTGAATGAGTGGACACCTGAATTTCTCATCGGTGTTGTGCCTGCAAGATTTCCAGTTGTTCACTCTGACTACATAAGTAATAAAGGAATTCAGTTTGGTTTAAGCTACAACTAACCAGCTATTGTTTCAAGCAGCAGGTGCAGAAAGCTAGCAGTTAGTTTTCTGTATGTTGTAATTTACAGGATATTTACAGTCCAATCTGATGATCGGTTGTCTCCCTCTATTCTGCAGTAGGAGCTGGGACCAGAAACACACCCAAAGACTGCCACTGCTAAATTACCTGTTCTTTTAAAATATTCATTTAAAAAAAAAAAAAACTTGCTGTACTTGTGTGTTTGATTGCTAGAGGAAGACACTGAGTCACTAGAATTTGTTACTCTTATGTTAACCTCATCCAGAGATGGCATTAACACCTATCATGGTGTGATGTGGTGATGTGATTGCTCAAAAGCAGAAGATAAAGAACTAAAAATACAGAACAAACAAGATTCTGCCGTAGCAGAAAATCCAGTAATCCCAGAAACACAAAGTAGGGCAAAGAAAAAAAAAACCTGACTGAACAGAAAAACAACAACTATCTCGCAATTGAAAGAAAAGAAATGCTAATATTGGCAGATTAATAAATAATAAAAAAACAGATGTATATGGATTGAAAAGAACAAAGTAAAGAAGTGATCAGACTCCAGAACAGATTTGGACAAGTAAGCAAATAATTAAATGCATAAAGAACCAAACCATAACTTTCAAAATAAGACAGGAAGCAAACCAATGAAAATCTACAACAAAAAATCCAAAACATGAGGTAAAACTAAACCAGAGAAATCAGGAATATCCATCAATTATTTCTACCTTCTCAAACCAGTTCATGGTCAGCTGGAGCTGTCTTTGGGTGAGAGTCAGGGGTTCACCCTGGACAGTCACACATAGACAAGCACTCACACACACACTAACTCCTCAGGGCAATTTAAAATCACCAGTCAACCAAGTTTGGAGTGTGGCAGGAAGCAGAGTATCCTGAGAAAACCCACAAGGAGAACATGCAAACTCCACACAGAAATACTCCTGTCGGGAGTGAAACCAGGAACCTTCTTGCTGTGAGGCAACAATGTGAACCACTGAGTCACCGTGCTGCCCCAACAAGGGACATAAAACCTACTAATCATGACAGATCACCACACAGTAGAAACATTTATTGTTGTCAGAGGAATCAGCCCTTTGAAGAGTTGGGTACTGTGTGTTTCAAAGCAATGATGAAAGGATCAAACACTTAACAGCAACGAGTAGAGAAGCCAAGCTCTGTGATAGCACACTGCCTTTGGCAAAGGTCATTTCCACCTCAGTGATGGCTGTATTATTGCAGATTTTAGAGAATCATTTGCTGCTTGTACAGTAACATCTTTTTAAGGGATGTGTATGCATTTTTCAACTATACAATTCAAAACCATGTTACAAAGACTGAGGAAGGGGAGGGTACAGGTAACGAACTGGACTGCCTGCTTTCCTGGCTTGTAGCAATTTCAGAATGTGTAGAAATTTTTTGAAACATTAAATATATTAAATATGACCACATATTGTTACAAACATTGACATGTTTGTTAGAGGAATGGCACAAAATTAAAAACAGAAACTCTTCATCACTTAGTGTTTTCAATAACAGAACAACTTTTAAATTTTCCCAAGAAGGAATGGCAACGTTACAAAAGTAGTAAAAAAGTTTGCTGTTTTGATTTTTTCTTTTTAGAATGAATAACAAACCTTAAATGCTGTAATTGATGCATGTTAACAAACTAAATTCAGTTGTTGAGACATGAAATATCTTTAGTTGTTGGTTCTTGGGTGAAGTCTATTATGAAACAAAGGTTAAAGTAAATGTTTTAACCACACCATTCTATCTTTTTATGATTTTGGGTGACATATGAAGCAAGCCACGTATAACTGTTATAAATACAAGAATGCACAGGCATCAAAGCAGCCAACTATAGAGAACTATTGGCAGTCACAAAATTGTGATAAACTTTTTTGGTAAAAGTAGATGTAAGAATTCTGTGCTTTTTTTAATGTCAGAAGACAGATGAGGAGGAGCTGGATCAAAAAACAGAGTTTGAGACAAACTCTGTGAATTACAAAGCTAAATAAGTAAATAAATGTATAAAACAAACTGTGGAACTGATTCATTATTTCAAAACTGATCACACAAAAAAATTCAAATAAATGGTGAAAACTTCTGGTTTTATAAGAGTATTCTCTTAATTCTTGGCTTGATTGCACTTCCATTAATAATACAGAATATAGGAGACTTTTTTCTCATAAATATTTTAGTACTGTGTTTTCTGATAGTTATATGAATATTTCCAGCTTAATTAATTTGTTGATTTTGTGTCACTATAGTCCCAATATATGCAGACATGTATGAAATGAATCACTTTTTTTACTCTGCCATAAGACTTCAACTCTGATGTGAAAACATTGGATTTTGTGTCATTTGAGTTGTTCAGAAAGTCAGATGGCTAAAAAAAAAAAAAAAAAAAGAAAAGAAAAGAAAAGAAAGAAGAAATCGGATTTGGATCAATTTTGCCTGCAGCGTGAATGTAGCTTCAGAAACTCAAGTAATGATGGAAAAGAAGATGAGACAGCAAGAGACTGAACAAAAGTGTTGTAAAAGCAATTTAACCTCAATAACTTCCGCTGAGTTCAAAATTGCTAAAGTTTCTTTGCGTCACATTAAAATAATGTCAAACTATGAGATTTTCAGCAGTTTTCAAATGACACCTACTGTTAACATACTGAACAAGCCACAAGCAACCTCTGGCTTATGCTACAACACTGGATGTGTCTACTTTGTCAATTTAGTTTTCTAACCTGAAAAATAGACTGTATAAAACAATGGACGAAGCATTCGGTCATGTGACCCATTGGTTTCTGAAGCCTGTTTTTCTTCTTGCTGGACACAGTTTTGTTGCTTCGGAAGCTGATGGAAATACACCCACCGTATGTCAATCAAAGTCAGATCTGCTCCCAACTCCTTCAGCCAAACCCTACCAAAATATCTGCAGAGCTGCCATCATTTTAAGCAAGAGCCAACCATTTTATTTCTGCATTGAGACTCATGTGGATTTATTGCACTTCCTCAACTGACTACTGGAGCCTGGCTGTGTCACATGAGATAAAATAATGTAAACATACAAATTTATATTGCAATCAGAGACTTATTTTCTGAGTGGCCGCTGCTTTTTTTATAACTGTCATCTCTTTAGCTTCTTACTTTGTTGGCTTATCTTCTCAGTTGTGGATAAAAGCCTAATAGAATATAATCATTTTTATTTTAAAGAGAATAAGTTTTGTTGTGCTGTTAATTGTGTTTTCAGACCACCATTATAAACTTCTGGGTTGGTTAGGGGACAGAGCTTAGCAGATACCATTTCAGAGGGCTGCTACTTGGCCTAACCAGAGGACCGCCTCCAGCTCTCTGGCTGCTTGCTTTGGCAGCAATCAGAACAGCCGGTTCCTCCAGCCGAGACTCACTCCAGGTTGACCTGCAGTCATTCAAATTGACAAACTTTGCCCACACCTCTGTGGGGACCAGGTCCTGATGAAACCCCAGAGATCTGGTCACCTAGCTAAGCATTGGTTATTCACTGCACTTGAGGTCCCTCAGGCCTTGTTAAAACTGTGACAATGCTCATTTTAAATATTATTTTGGTCATGAAAATAGAAATGAGGATAGAGGAACATGTTTCAGGCATCCTCCAGGGTAGGCTGTTCTGCTCAGTTTACCTATTTTGGATTAACCTTGAAAGAGTTCAAGCACTCCTGCCAATATAGCACCATCCAATGAAAAAGTGTATCTCACAGAGAGCTTGTCCAGTTCTTTTAACACAATTTATGGTTAAAGTAGGAAGACTATGCCAATAAGTTTATTGTCCAATATGTTGTGAAATTGCCACAACACAATGCAATTTATGATAATAATAACTTTGGTACTTAAGGGATGCTAGTTCATTGTTTTATTAGTCTGGATTCAAAATCTGATTTTCCAGGCAAATAGATTGATCTTCCCCATGACCCAGTAATGGATTCAGCAGGTATAGAAAACAGAGGGATGGATAGATTGATCCTGTTGGAAAACAGAGCAATTTCCAAACATTTTTAGCAGCCAGTAGAATTAAGTGTTTCGTCCTTTCTGTTTAGGACCTTGAAATGCCAAACAAAACTAGATGCACTAGCACTGCTTTCTGTCCCAGTTACCCACACGCCTGTTGTGACTTTGCACAGAAACTTATCATTAGTATCTAATGACATATCCAAGATCCAGCTAGTGAACTATGGTGTATGTAATATATATATATTTTTTTGTAGTTTTGCAGGTTTTTAGTGACATTTGTGTTTGTATTCCACAAATTCAGAAGAGAAGTATAAATTAAAATAAGAAAAATTAGTTCTGCTTACATTAAAATCAAGACTGATTTCAAACATAATATAAATACAAATATGATAGCCTACAATTTATATGATTTTGATGTATATTACACCTATTATAAAAGCAAACAATACTTCTTAGTCACACTTCAGAATGAGACATTTGTAAGACTGTTGTCATTAAAAATGCTTTCAGTAAAAATCACTCCCTTTGCTTTACTTTTCATGTCATAAACCTCCCAGAGTGTGTGAATAATTCTGTACATTTGCCACAGTAATGTAAACAATAATTAGGCCTTTTATTTGCTCTTTAAAGCACTAGGATTTGACATCTGCAGGGCTTTATCCAAACATCTAAAGAGTGGAACATCCACATGAAATTCATCATCTTTTGATGTATAGTTTAATTCAGGACAAAATAACTGATCCTTAATACTACAAAAGCTAGTTTGAGGAGTTTTATTTTAATCCAACAAATACACTTTGAGGCTTGTCAGACACATCGATGCTACATGGATTTCTATTCATACAGTATGTACATACTGAGGTTATTTTCATTGTCAATGCATTTCTAGAATAAGGCATTTCCAAAGGGGAAAAAAGTACAATGAATTTTTTTGTATTTCTTGAAAATAAAAAAAAAAAAGAGAATACATTCCAAGTAAGTCAATTTAAGATAATTTGATAAATACTAAGTACTAACTGAACTATCCAAACACAATTAGTTTCTCTCTCTTTAGTGTCTGGCTCATTTCCCTTTTCTGGCAAAAGGTGGATATTGTAATCACCACATGTGCTGCGCTGGAGCCGTGCAGGTTGAGGACATATTTTGTAACTGGGCTTCCTCTGTAGGACCAATTTAGTATTCCAAAGCTGAGCTGCATCTTAGCCGCGGGCTATAAACAATATTCCAACAAATAAATCTTCAACGAAGGACACTATTAATGGGCTTTCCTCTTTTGCATGTTTAACATGATTTAAGCCATGGCAGGTGTCTCGGAGAGTAAAGAGCTGCCTCGCAAAAGCTTTGCTGCACAAAGAGCGCTGCTGTCCGGGCTTTGTACACAGGATATCCACAGATGTGGAGCCAGACCAGATGGCATGCACTTCTGAGACGGAGGGAGACGCTGGAGACAGAGGGATAAAGATGCACAGAGTTGAAGGGGGACAAGGACAACAGCCAGACACAGGCCTGCATTAAGCTTTGTGATCGTGGCCATGTGTGCCTGACATTTAGCCGGCCTCCGACTCTCCATCGACTCACTCTGGGTAGCTCCAAACATGCCTTCAGGCCACAGAGAACAATGCCTGCCTTCTCCTTTAACCATCATCAAACGCAGAGATAAACGGCCACACGACAGAGCGCTCGTCACAAGTGCAAAAATCTAAATACATTATATGACAAATGCAGCTGATCCTTCCTCCCACCCCGCTCCACCCCCCTCTTCCCCACATATCTACCCCTGCCCAAATTTTCCGAATTAAAATTGTTCTGGGAAGAATGCAAGTTATATGAAGATAAGTTATGCACAACAGAAGATCTTCCCTCATTGTGCCGTCAGTGTCTTTTCCATCTGACTCCATGTGGTTGCATAACAATGAGAAAAAGAGAATATGAGATGAAAGTATTAAAGCCACTTAAAAAATATTTTTGCTTGTGCAACAGAGAAGCAGAAATATAGAGACACAGCAAGGCTATAACTCGTGGGAACACCAGAGTGAAACTATTACCCCACTGTACACACAAAGCCGGCGCAGACGGCTCTAATCTTTAAAAAGATTAGATGCCCTGCATTGTTGCACTAAGTGCTAATAAGTCAACATTTCTCTGTGCATTTTAAATGGTCAACTATAATCTAGTTTCACGAAATGTTCATTTATACTCCAGGATGTCGTTTAGACTCTTAATTTGCAGTCATGCCATATCAGACACAGCTCTACGTTTTAATTTTGGCTCATTTTTTTTATCAGTATGAGCTGTGTGGTTCTACACTGTCAGCTCTACTTTAAGCTCCAGGCACGTGCTCTTGATGCATACAGACTATCAATTGCTGGAAATCAAATGACAGAGGAAGATGATGTGGCAGCATAGAAGAGTTGCATGAAGGGAAAATTACCACCTAAATAAGTGTTAATTGTCTCTACATGTAACTGATTACATTGGATGTTCCTCCAACATGAATATAGATTTAAGAAACAACGCTGAACGATAGGCTGCACGAATAACTTAACCTTAAGATTTTAACATTTAGTTAAGAGTAGCATTTCACTGAATCTAAATGTAAAATTTAAACTCATAACTGCTTTCTGGAAAGCCTGTGGTTTGGTGCGCAATGTTTACAAATATAAACAACTGGGGATTAGCTTGTAGAGCATTTCGCAACTAAAGCGACAAATATTTGCTACAAGAGAGTGAATATTATTCTAGATTCAAAGAAATAGTAAAATTAACTAGTAAATTTGAGCATCTGTGCCGGTCAAAGTATTTGTGGAGACCTAGAAGAACATCATCACAGGTGCCTCATTAAACCACTATTAATGGATAGTGATAAATTACATTAATAACAGTGATACTGATCATTAATACTAGTGATAAGCTGTTATTACAAAACTGATACAACCACTAATCAGATATAATTATTTAGTCAAAAAGAAGATATTAACTGCAATAAAGATCACTTCAAAATGACTATATTTGTAACATGGTACATTATTTTTGAGAGTATAGTATATAGGATTCAAAATATTACATGGTAATTGACTTGCTGTTATACTGTGATGATTGTTTCTTTATTTTGTTGAGCAGTGTGGTTTATTTTGCTGGTGTATGTGCTTTCCCTGATTTGATTACTTTGGATAAAAAAAATCTTCCTGACCTGAAGTGTCTGTGACATGATTTGAAGCATCATTTCCACCCCTGTCTTTACTTCTCTGTTCATAGCAGCTGGTTTTAGGGAAGGGTGGAGTCAGAGACTAGACTCCACCCATTTCTCTGAGGAAAACGGAGATGCAGCTTTGGCCTGCTGACCTTCAAAGCAAAACAAATGCAGCAAATGTGAAATATGGAGAGGTTGTATAACTCTAGTCTGAACTGGGTGTGTGATGTAAAAATACCTTGAAAGTATGAAAAGTTCACTGAATGGCATATTTTCAGACTTAGGTAACATCAAAGAAGGTTACATGTGCTATTTCAGGGTTGTTGTTGTTGTTTTTATTTTTATTTCTTAGAGACCCTAGCATGTATTCTTTCTTTTTTTTCTTTGTTTCAATATGTCCACTTTAGTTTTAGAGATAGAAAAGTATCCTGCTTTTAAAACAGTCAAATTATTGTCAGGCAGCACATGC
>JAOWBL010000018.1:18020963-18040358 GCA_028564865.1 Zenarchopterus dispar
TCCAAACAGGCCGAAGCTTGTGTGCAGAAATCTGTAAACTTTTGTCTTCAGTTCGTGAGTCCGTCCAGTTGTGCTAGCCTCAGCTCAGCCCCATACCTTGCTGCTTGCTCATGTCCGTACAGACAAAGAAAGTTTTCAGCTCTCCTTTTCCCTTGACATCAATCAGTCCTCGACACTCGCACGAGTAGCCCAGTTTGTGCAGGACGTCGGATGTTTCCTCTGTTACCTGCAAGAAGAGCAGAGGAGCAGCTGTAACAAAGAGATTACATGTAAATCTGTTCATCTGCTCCAAGCATTTGATGGACGTTTCACTTTTAATATGAAACTAAATGGCTGGAAAGTATCAGTAAAGCACAAGTCTTTGAACATTTTTTCCTTGTTACTGTTATGATGGATAAAGGAAATTGGATCTTTGTTCCAGAGTTAAACGCTGAATCTTTGTAGCAAAGTTAAAGATGGGTTTAAAGACTCATAAATCAAAGATTTCAGGTGCTGAGTGTACCTGGATCTTTCCCAGCTCCCCGGTGCTCTCCATCCTACTGGCTACATTTACTGTGTTGCCCCAGATGTCGTACTGAGGTTTCCTCGCACCGATCACTCCTGCGATCACTGGGCCATGATTGATTCCTGCAGGAAAACAAGCATGCACATGCAATTAAATTTCCATTCTGGGTTTTATGGTAGTGTGACTTTCATATGAAAGCTTTGAAAACAAAATACACACACACACATATTGTAATCCTGTATCCGTGATATCTGTGAAGAATCAATTGTCTGCACTAAAAAGATAACAAATAGGGATCAAGGTTCTTAGACTTAAAGATATATCATCTTTTTCTTTTGATTATGACATTCATTTTCATACAATAATTGACACATTTAAGATACCTATAGGAATTTATCACCAATCCTAAAACACCACAAAGCAGATGTTACAAAATGTCAGTCAAAGTTTACAGGACCTGTATGAATAAAAATAAGCTGGCCATGGTGAAGGTTGGTTTAAGTGTTACTAGCGGCAACTGCCTAACAACATAATAACAGGATGTGAATGAATATCACTACTGAGACTGCAGAGTCAATGCATAAATACTATTCATGCACAGAGTAACCAATGAAACCTGTGGGATAACTTTACATAAATGAAATAGAGAGAATTCAGGCAATAATAGGTTTAACTCAAGGCTGAGAAGTGTCTGAAAACACTCACCCACACGAAGCCTGAATGTGTTAAAGGAATGTCTGTTGATGCCGTCCAACTTGCCAATCATAGCAATGGCAAACTCCACCATGATCCCTATCTGGGCCTGCTGTCTCTCTATGTCCTGAAACAACACAGAACCACATCAACACATTTTTTAAAAACAGTACTTCAGCTGTGATGAGGGTTTGATTTGAAATAAGTGCTCTAACTCCAGCCTGAACCACCATACCTGATTGTTCTCCTGACCAGGTGTCCCACTAAGTCCCGCAGCAGCCATGTAAGTGCTGCCAATTGTCTTGATCTTCTCCACACCACTGAACTTTGGTTTGGACAGCAGCTGTAAGGTAAGAGGAGAATGAAATGAGTCACGTGTGAACATGGAAATTTTATCAGTCCTAGCTTTTATCAATTATATTCCTGCAGGCATGCCACGAATCCCGGGGTTAATATATGAAAAGTGTTAGCTATCTCAGAGAAGTATTTGATAATAAACAGAGGCATGAGCCCCCCTCTTAATCTTTGTCTTCCTGACCTCATCAAAGTCAGCAATGATCTCATTGAGCAGCCTCAGGCATTCCAGGCCCTCCTTGTTAATATCACACTCGGTGTAAAATTCTTTGAAATCCGGCACTGAAGCGAACATCACACACACACAATCGTAGGACTTGTAGTAGAGATCCTGTAGAGGAATAAAAGAGGAGACAGTCATTGTTTTACTTCAACACGTTCCCACACCAGAAGAGGCAGCAGGACACTGCCAGGTGGTGATCCACAGAGCCACTTTTAATGAACTAGAAATTATTATCCTGTAAATTTGAGATCATAAAAAGAGGAGCAGCTTTATTTCTTATGAGAAATGTGACATCGATCAGAATCATTTTAATAAATCAACAACTCTCATTCATAGTATTGCTAACAGACAGCAATGACTGTTTTATTTACATTTGACAAAATTACACGTTTAGTTCATGATTGTTGGTTTACTTGTTTTTCAACAAAGCTTTGTTTAAATTTTATTTACCTTCAATATCCTTCAGTTTAAGTCTAGAAACAAGACACCTTGTTAACTTCAGAGATTCAACTTAAAAGCTTTGAAAATCTCACCTCATTCTTCTTATTCTCCCCGACGAACAGCGCTGCCACATGAGCCGGCAGCACGTTTTCCAACAACAGGCGGTTCAGGTTCTCCCTGGTCTCGATCTCATCCTGCTCCGTGTGGTTCTTGTACTTCAACAAGAAGTCCTGGCGAAAGCAGTACTCGTTCTGGACGGAATGATGGAGAGATGGAGAAGGCAGTGAAATTAATTAGTTCATTTAATGAGAGTGTTTTCAGTCCGTCAGCTTTATGTAAGACAGAAAGAGGGGAAAAAAATATCACTACCTGTTGTGAGATGATGAGCATGGTGACCAGGAACAGCGTTATATATATGCAGCTCATAACCTGCGGGTGTTTGACCAGCCCTATGCAATTCAGGATGCCCAGGGATGATTCACTTGATCTACAAGTCAGAAAAAAAAATATATACAGTGCGTGTATCTTTTATATATATATATATATATATATATATATATATATATATATATATATATATATATATATATATGTGCGTGTAAAAAGTGGGAACATTCTTCTGGTTTTTAACTTTAAATGACACATTTAATATACAATTTAACGTGAAAAGAAACAAATAATTCTAGTGTCAGTATGACTTTAAACACCAGATGAAACATCAACCATATTCCAAATACATAATCTACATGACCTAAGCAATTTGTTTAAATCAATATTTAAATAAATAAAGTGGGTTTGCTTATAGTCTCATCCCCATTAGACAAGCAGGAATATGTTTACTTCCTCCCGTCTCACCCGCTGCAGTTACAGCTGCTTCCAGTCTCGAGGCAAAGAGAATCTTTGCCGTCCACAAAGACCAGTTTGTTGGTACTGAAGATGAGGATGTAGTATATGGTAGAGGCCGTAGTGAGGAAGAGCACTTTGAGCTCAAAGCTCACCCGCAGGAAGACTCCACACGCAATGAGTGACAGGATACAGCAGTACACAGAATACTGAGGGACACAGAGAGATGAGAAACTGAACCAGCTCCTGTTTGTAACCTGCAAACAACTAATGAAATAACTCGCATCACACACTAAAACACCAGAGATGAGGGTCTTTCAAGTAATCCACAGTTGTTTTACATATCAGGACATCATAAAAGTCACTTGTTAAAATCATATAAACTCAACAAACCACCATGACACATGACATTGGGACATTATATATTTAAAAAACTAAAGTGCAGAGAGACAATGAAAAGTCTAAGTACATCACACGATTCAACAGTCTTTATGTCACCTTTTGCAGCACCTCCGTGTGCTGCAAAAGGTGACATAAACACAGGTTTTGCAACAAACTGTGCTTATGGAAGTATGCATTATGGCCAATAAAATTAAAATTAAAATTAAAAAAATATTTAAAAAAAAAAAAAAAAAATCACTTTTTTGGTACCATCTGTCCAAAGGACATTGTGATATTCTAAAACAAAAGGGTTTTAAGTCTAATTTCCAAAACTAAACTGTGCTGCCATGTTTATTTCCTGGCAACCTGTCAAAAAAGCCCAATTTGCTCAGTGTTTTTCAATGAGCGCTGAGGTAAACTTTAATATTTAATATGTTAAATGAGGCTTGTAAAGTCAAGGGCTACAAATCATGCACATGTGAACTTACACTTACTTATTTTGACTGTATTAATGTATTCAGACAGATAATCCTGTCATCGTACCCAGATGATGTACTCAAGGAGAGTATTTTCTTCTTTTGAACTGACTTTGATAATACTGATTAAAAAAAAAATCTGTAAATTTATAAAGAAAATCTATAAATGTAAAAAGAAGAATGTTATCGTTCTGGTTATTATTTGTTATTTATTAATATATGTATGAATTTTACACCATGTGAATTTTTATTAAGGGGAGCACTATTCTTATTATTATTATCATCATCATCATCATCCTTGGTTAACAAATTCACTTACGATCAGACAGAAGAGGTCTGTTTTTGAGCCAGATGAATCCTCCTTCTCATGGATGAAGCACTGTGGAGAGTTAAAAAACCTTTGACTGACATGCAGCCAGTGGACAGCGTGCTTTGAAGTACGGTGTGGCATTTATGAAGTGTAGCACAGCTTTAAATAGCAGCATGCATAATAGTCTTGTCTTAGCACTTAAATTACGAGCGCAGTCTTACAAAGTTGAACACGGCCAAGATAATGATGACAGCAGTGGTAACGGTCGCCAGAGGGAGGCGCACGCATGGCCGTTTAACCACCGCCTCTGATACCAGGGGTAACCACTGACAGCTCGATAACTTCTCTGGAAACATGCGCTGCAAAATAAGGAAAGAAAAGAAGTCAAAAGAGAGATGGATTAAAACATGTTTAAGGAGTGTGTGACTTCTGCGTCGCCGGTCATCTCCAGACATTCATGTGCGAGTGCGTCACCGCTGACTACTTCCACTTTTGAATGGGCCTGAGAGGAACCAGTCTGGTTATCGAGGCCTGAATGTCAGATGTCATTTGCCATGTTAAGAAAGGAGCAGCAGAAATCAGCAACACATCAAATGCAGAGGGCAGCTTCCACGAAATGTTTCTATTCTCTCTCAGGCTAATTTTGGCAAAGTGAGCACTTAAAGTATGTACATGGCACGGGCATATTTTTCACTCATGCCTTTATGCAACAATGACTCGCCTAGTGTAACACGTTTGTGCTGAATGTTGGACCTGTGGACCTCCTAAAATTGGCTGCAATCATCATTCAATATTATGATTATTTTTATTTTTCCACTCTTTATCATTCACAGAAACAAAAAACATGGTAATCATAACAACACCAAAAACAACATTTTGCATGCAAACAATAAAAATATACAACAAAATACAACAATTTTCTTAAGAATTTTAATGTTCCTTTTTCAATGTAAAACTTTCATTTAGACTGATGTGAAATCATAGAATAAGAAATTTATCGATGCTTGTGATTTTATTCTTTAAAACTGGAATTTTGAAATAATACATATAATAAATACATATAATAATAAATCACACATTTTTTGAAGTGTTAACTGAATTGAAATTAAAATCACCCCCAATTTAGCCTTTTATTTATTGTATAAACCCTTATTGGTGGGGGAATTGCATAGTCCTCCACTTTTAAGCCATCAGTAGTTACACTAGGAGCAGGGTGTTGCTACAGCACCCAGAGAGCAGTTAGGGGTTAAGGGCCTTGCTCAGGGGCCCACAGTGGCGGGGCCACTGTTACAACCCAGGACTGAACCTCCACGCCCAAGCCCACCTCTGTAACCACTAAGGTACCACTTCCCTTTTGTTTTGTTTTTTTTTTTAAATTTAGTTTATTTTATGTAAAAGTATTATATAAAAGTTAAGAAAACTTTCACAGTTTTCTAAAAAATGTTTTGTTTTGGGTTTTTTGCCTCTGTATGAATACACTAGAAAGTTTTACTTACTTTATTTAGTAGATTTTTTTATAATATAAAACTTTTTCATTGTTGTTTTGTTCATGGGGGTGGTACAGAGGGCTCAGAAATGCATGCATCAAATATGATACCCCTGCCATTAAGCAGTTAATCACTATGCACTGATTGTTGAAAAATAAACACCCAAATGAAGGATAGAAAGGATAAATGAAGGCTCTTGCTACTGACACATGGAAAGTAAAAATCACATTTTTCAGTAAGGCATGTTTTATTAAAACATTCTCTTCTGTGGCTTTAACACAAAAATGATGTGAGCACTAATAAAGTATTTCACATTTTATTTTCCCTCTAATGCACAAGAAAAGTCATAGAAATACCACTAGAGAGCAAAACACGAGTCACACACATGTAATGCAGAACAGGGACAGGCTGTAATTATGCAAGACTTTAAAACATTTTTGCTTTTAAAACAGCTCTTTCATCATGGCTGAAGAAGCTACTTTTAAGTGGTATGACAGGGTTTTTTGTTTTTACCCGTGAGGCTGTTAACTATGCTAACTAGGTCTGAGAGGAAATCTTCAGCAAAATGAGAAATGATGAATGCAAATATAAGACTTGACATACTGACCTGCAAATGACCTGCGAAACAGATGACCAGGGTCAGCAGCAGCACACAGACCAACACCCCAAACGATATTCCCAACGTCTGCCGGCTAATGGAGACAAGCGACAGCAAGTCCAGATAAGTCCTGCCTACATTTTATTATTACACATTTCATGCTTCTGGTGTGCTGTTGAAATAAAAGCTCATGACATTTCAGAATTCAAAGCACCAAGAAAAATACTTCCTTACAGCTAAACTGTGAGAACACTTGAATGACAGGAGATTTTAGTTATACTCACTCCTTTATGACAAGCATCTGAATTAAAAAGATACAAAGGAAGATGAAGGTTGCACAGCCCACGTAGTGTTTGAACATTGGCAAATCCAGGGCTCGGTACTTAAAAGAAAAAAAAACAAAATCACACCCTAACCCTCATAAACAGCATTTGAATAACTGGGTGAACAATGTTTAAAATATAAATGACTTTATTGATTTCTTCTCATGAAACAAACCTGTTTTTCCAGATCTTTCTTTGGAAACCACACAGCTAAACTGCCACTTTCTTCTGACTTGGACCATTGCCTAAAAGAAAAGAAATGGAGCAGAATGACAAATACTGAAAAAAGAAATGACAATTTAGAAATTGTTAGGTCCTTCTGGCTCAGGGTGATACAGCAATCGCACATGAGCCTCTTAAAGCTTCAAAAAAAAAAAAAAAAAGCCACAACATGCAATGCTGCATCTATATGTCCGCATCTCCCTGCACATAATCTCCAAGCAAAACTGACCCAGCAGACAGGTCATCTATTCCTCTGTTAAAGATAAAATGGGACATTATGATTTCGTGTATTGGTGCTTTTTTGTGTGAACTAATGCACTTTTTCAGCATCTAAACAATCATTTACTTATCTTTTTTTTTTCAAAACAAAAACTGATTTCCATTTCTTGCTCACTCATAGATCTCAGTTTAACATTCGGTAAGCGTGCACCACGTCTTTGCTGCTTTGAGGATCATGTTTCTTTAGCTGGGATGAAAACAGTGCTTTTATGGGTAAATGGTTAAGTAAAGGAATGTCCACATCCATTCATGCGTTGATTCTTGTGATTTCAAAACAATTTTCAAGGCTTAAGCTTAGCTGAGACACAAATGCATATCAAACTAAATCTTTCACACATTTAAGTGTGGGCATTTTATTTTCTAATCTTCAGACATAAACCATCTTTTGCATATCTAATCTAGTAATCCAGAGCATCAACAAAGGATCAGCACTGATGTTGTTGTTTGCGTTGAGCAGCCAACAAAAACTGCATGGATATTTTTTTTAAGCACTTTTATCAAATTCTTGCATTCATTATGTAACAGCAGAAAATCTATGCATTTCATCCTCAGCCTCCTAAAATAAAGGATGTGTGTAATTAACATGAACAACACAGAAGTAATGAAACCAATCGTTAAAATCATCAAACAGCTGTAAGATCAGGCGGGATGTAACACTAAAACATGCCGTCTTACGGTTATTTGTCACATCTCACATGTTTTAACAGTGAAATTATCTTAACTTATACAGCCCTCTTTAAGGTAAATTCTGAGTTTCATCACATCTGTGTAGTTATTTATTCTACTTTTTTGTCTTTTCATAAACAATGTCATGAACATAAATAACTGCAAAGATTTCACATACAGTATATGGAAGGCATCCGAGTAGTTGCTAACTACATTATCCTGTTTATAAGAACCAAGTACAAAGAATCTGGAGTAAACACAATTTTTTCTCTCTCTCTTTTTTTAAAAAATACCTGTCTCTAGCAAGTAAGTATCCGCCTTGTACTCGCAAAGCTAAACACAAACCAAATGTTAGCGACACTGTAGCCTAAAATGATCTCTGAATGAACTCCAGACCAAACAAGGTAGATTAATATCGGAACTGATCTGAACCATAATCAAATACAGGTTCAGAGCTGCTGCTGTTGCTTCACTGGAGGCAACAGCTTGTGGAACAGGATACTGTCAGGGTGCTGACAAATAAAACCAGAAATACATATAAAACTATGGGAGTATTGTGTATTTTTGTAAATAAGTACTCATGCTTTAAGGATATTTATCATTATTATTATTCATTTTTAAATTTACTGTATTGCATTTATATTTAAATCTGGAGCAAAAGGGATGTATGAATCTCATAAAACAACAGTAATAGTCAAATTCTTTTTGATATTTTTTTTACTTAAATTTCCAACAGATTAATGAAATATTGATCCCATAACTGCTTAAATTTCAATGATTCTGTGAAGTATCAGTCATCTCCCAGAAAGCAAATATCTGCTATATGAGCATGTTAAAATGCAAACATGGTGTAATTTTTACTTTTTCATGCAACATCTTGAATAAATAAAGCAGCAAAGTATATAGCATGACTTGTACAAATGAACCTACTTGCTGCTGAGCTCATCTATGGTAGTGGTCATCTCATTGTGCACCTCCTCATCAAACTTACTCTTCTGGGATTTGCTCCTGCACCAGAGAGCACAAAGAATATCAGGAAGAGGCAGGCAGACAGCCTTTGAAATACACACGGCCTGATTGGAACAGGTGCTGGGAAAGCAGATCAGGTCATGTGATTTATTCAGGTCCATTTCAGCGATGCTTGGAGATAACTTGATGTAATGAGAGTCTGAACATTAGGGAGAAGAGAAAAAATATGGCTTGTGCCTGTGAGAAAGTCATTCATAGGGAGTGTGCTGGATGCATGATGCTGTGCATTAGATCATCCCTGTGGGATTCAATGGGAGTGTTTTTGTCGTGCCTCTGCTTGGAAACTCCCGACTCAATCAGGAAGGAAACACTCACGCAGATGTGCAGACCCCCGACACACACAAGCCCCAGTCAGTGATTAGTGTTAATAGGAGCATGTCAGTTCACTAAATACAGGTTACAGAACTGTAAAGATTACGCCCTGCCCCATTACAAAGAGTTAGAAGTTAGGAACAATCAGAACAGTACTTCTCTACTGTTCAGGTTAGTGTTGGGACAGCAAGAATCTCCCCCAAGACAGTAGTTCTCACCTTGAAGATCAAAACAACACAGAAACTTGAAAGGATATTAGAAAATCCAAGGTTGAGCAAAAATACATGAAACTTCTACCTGTTAGACGAGCAAGTATGAGATAATATAATGTCCCTTTTCCTTTTGAATTGGGGGGATATTTTTCTCTTCTTTTTATTAAATAAAAGTAATTTCAAGGATAATGAATGAAGAAGTTTAATGGGAGCAAGTAAATAAAACATTCTCTGACAGTATGCAAAAGCCCACAATGTCTTTATTTACACAAGTGACTGTGAGCGAGCATCTGTTCCTTTTTTTTCTTATTAAATGGGCGATAAGTTAAAGGTTGAGAACTACTGCACTGACAGGGATGAGGACCTTGTGGGCCATGAAGGCCCCACTCACTTATAGCTGCTGAACGGAGGGTTGGGCAAGGAGAATGGCTCTTCAAGAGACTCATCAAAGCTGTCAGGGTCCAACAGTAAGACAAACACAAATATATCACAAAAGAGCAGCGGGAAGCTGACAGACACACGGAAATATTGTATAATGGTGAAAATCTGGATAGCTACAAATATATGAAACAATTGAAACCACTATTTTTAATCAAGAAAAACATAGTGCTATGTAATGTAATTTAAGATGGAGTGGGTCCATGCCCTTTCTCTGTTTCTTCATTGTGGGGCATGTTCTGCAGTTACTGCTTCTGCTTTAGTAGAGTCAATGCATGAATGAAACTTACAGTTTCTGAAATAAAACAATAAAATGGGCCCCCAGGAAGGAACACTTGTGATTCTAGGAGCATCACTTTCAATCACGTGAATGAATCCACATTATTTTTCTGAGGCGTGTCCTGCTCAACAATAAGGAGCCAGGCTTTAAATATTTGTTAGTTACAAATAAAGCATAGTGAGATGAAGTGATTAATCTATGGATTGTTTGAGTCCAAAATGACAACATTAGTAGACTAATGTTTATTTATTAGTTCTGAGACTACTTATTAATGAATGAATGCAAATTGATTGTATATTCTGCTTAATCAAAACAAATTAAAATCTTTGTAATAAATGCTATTTATTAACATATGTACCTGGTGTAGAGAAGTTACATTTTACGGTAAGCAAGCTAAAAAAATATTTCAAGTTAAAGTACAAGTTCCAGGTAAAACTACAGCTAATTAGTATAATTTAAGCAGAATATCAAGTTAAACTAGTGCCAGATAATCTAGTCCAAAATCCCAATGTTGAATAGCCAAAAGAAAATGAGCAGGAACAAAAACACTTTGATCGACAGCAGTGGATTTAGTCGGACCGACGTTATAAATTCACTAATCTGTTTACAGTTCATTGTAGAGTTCAGATGTAAAAAACTTTCATTAACATTGATACACTTTTTTACACATTCACAGCAGCTCAGATGTTTGTTAAATACACATTTCTTTCAAACATAAGCATTTGTATATAGAGATATTTGACCTGTCGCTGTTCTTGATGTACATATGCATGAAACACCATGTCAACCCTGACACCACATTTGCTCCACATGACAAATCTCAATTCAATTCATGAATATATAACTATGATAATATTCAAATGTACAACTGAAATTTTGCAATAATGTGTTGATTTATGTAAAAGAAATATTACATAATTACATATAGGATGAATTTTGATGAGAAACTGATGAGCTCAGGTTTTATGAACAGATGGACGAATCATGTTACTGCCAAATACTTCCAACCTTTCTAATATCCATGGCCATAAATATGCTACTAAGTAATTGTTTTTCCATCCAGGATTATTCTGTGTGACAACACTTAAATCCAGAGTTTTGCATGCAGCTACAGCCACATGAGAATTTCCTGTGTTGTTACTTTTAGCAGCTCAGACTCTTACCTATCAGTGATCTTGGAGACCGGGGGCGATCGCAAAGGAATGTCCTGGAAATAATGGAGACAGTGCTTACCGCCACACCCAAAATAAGTTGTTTTTTTTTTGTTGACATTTGATTTCAAAAAAAAAAAAAAAAAGCTCTATGTGGACCTAGTGTTTAAACAGCACAGTTATTTCCTTACATTACTGCATGTTATAAAATTTGTCCTCAATAGCTTATATATTTAGAAAATATATGACTTTTTAAAGGTGAACTAACAATCCAAATATAATTAAATATAAATCAGCTAACTTACCTTGAAACGTGGCTTGCCATTAACGATGGTGTCTGGGGTAAAACCCTCTCGACTTTGGAGATGGGCAAAAGGCTTAACAGCCCCCCAGGACTCAAGGTAGCGGGTCATACGCACAGACGCCCTCATCTTCAGACCATCATTCACTCGAGGTTTTGGTGCATTTCGGGTGTTCATTGATGAGTCCTTGGACTTCAAATAGAAAAAAACCCCGTTTATTTTACAGTCTTTGTACAGTGTATGCATTTGTATGTAATTTAATTTTAGTGTATGAATCATAAAGGCTATGAGGCAGTACTCAGGAAGATCATGTTGCTGCTATGCTTGTGGAGACATTTAGCATTAATGCTGTTGGATCCATAACAATTTAAATCCAACTTCTGAATTGCATTTATAGGGTATGGCTTACCATGAAATATTTGTCATGAACCCAAAAATTCTGACAATTACAATAAAAAATAAATAAAAATAAATAAAAAATAAATCACAGTTGGGGAGAAAGAAAATATTACTCTTTCAAGTTACTAGCTAACAAGAAGTATTTTAAATTAAAAAACAAAATATGTGTGATGTGTTATAAACCATGAGCTCATGGTCTATAACACAAAATGATCATTTGAGATACTTTGATCAAAATAAAAATTTAATTTAATTCAATTAAACTTTAATTTATGACGAGAAATTACATCATACATAGATGATATACTCCAAGGCTTCAGATGGTTTAAATGCTTTAAGTGATTACTATTTTATTGAGACATGGTATACAATTTTGTCATTTTAGATGTCTTAAAATATAAACTGTTTACCTCTCCTTAATTATCCTCCTAAATTATAAAGGATAGCGAGAAAGGGAAACAACTTACCCGTGGATCAATGACCAAGTATGTCTTGACATTGAGCTCATTTAGATACGGATCTCGGAGGTGGCCGTTGCCCTCTTCCACTTCATAAGCCTTGTTCAGGTGTTTCAGAGTTGCCTCTGTAATATGGACACGGCTGACCAGCCGTGGGAAAAAAAACAACAACATCAAATCAGAATTTTAGGCATGGTATAAATGCATGGTCATTCATTCATTCATTCATGTTCAGGACTGCAAAGGAGGCTGAAGTTTATCCCAGGTAAAGTTTTAGGCAAGAGGGAAGGTGCAGCGTGAGGTTTCTGGTCCAATCACAGGGCCACACAGAGATGAACTAACATGCATACTCATACAAACAGACAATCTACAATCACGAATCAGCCTGATATCCATGATTTTGTGGTGTAGGAGGAAGCTGGAGTACCCAGAGAAAACCCACGCAGGCATGAGGAGAGCATGCAAACTCCACACAGGAAGGCCCCTGCCAGGATTTAAACCTCCTTGCTGTGATACAACAACAGTAGCCACCCACATATGTAAGTTTGTTGTGCTACACTGAACATGTTTTTTATTTTATTTTCCTAATTCATAGTAATGAGGGTAGACTTTATTGAAGCAACGAAGCCTAATGCTGTTTAGTTCAAAAGAAAACCATTCCAAATTGCAACATGAAATATAATTATGTATAAGGAGTATGGAACAAAAATAGGTGCAAAAGTAAAAGCACTTACCCTGGGAGGCCTCCTGACTCCATATGATTAGCCAGAGTCACATCATGTGACCATACATCAAACTGCCACTTTCGAAGGCCAATCACACCACAGAGCACGTTGCCTGAGTGAACACCCACTCTCATGTTGATATCTACTCCTGTGGCCTCCCGTACCTGTCTGAAGGAGTTTCACAACAACAGTCAAACTTGTTCCTGACTACCATGTCTATTTCCCAGGCACACTAAAATGACATTACAATATAATTTACTATTCTTTCCACATGTGTCTTCATTAAGCCTTATGGCTCATTTGTGTGCATTAATATAAAACTGTATATACCATACACACAACAGCCCCATACAGCCACTCTGTAATGCTCCTTTAGAGTCTTTATTCCCTCTTGCTGTGCTGTGTAAAATGCACAGAGGCAGAAAGATTAAATATTTTGTTCTCTGTTTCACTTTGGGAGGTAGTAACAGGGGCATTACAGAGGTGAAACCAATGCTGTGTAAAATAGTGATCCAGCAAGTCATGACAGGTGCACCAGGAAGGATGTAAAATCAATGCACATGATGAAATCAATCATGGCATCACAGGGATTGTTGGAGACAATCCATTGCCAGAACAGCAAGCCAAGTGACAAGCAAGCTAAAAGAAGCTCCAGGAAAAAATCTGCAACAACAATGGTTGAAAAGGCAGAGGCTGGCTGGACTTGCCATATAACACACTTTACCATTTGACTTGGGACACAAGGCCTTCAATCAGCCATATTGCTGTGTTTATTAACCATCTGTTTTGGCCGCCTTGCCATCTTGCTCCTGCAGCAGCAGAAGTGATGCAAATGCCAACAATGATGGCAAAACTAAGGCCAACACTACTGTGTCTGTGTCTCTCACTTGAAGAGCCAGGGAAAACTTTCATTTATATAATAATTTATTCAGTACTGACTGAATAAAGCAGAGTGACTAGAGACACTAGGGACTTGTTGCTGGCTGTAAAACAGGAAGAGGAAAGGGTGCATCTTCACATTGCAGAACTCTAATGCTTTGTAAAACAACACAGTGGAGGGCAATATTTCCCACCTTTGTGGGATCCCTTTGGATTCAGAGCTGCAAAGTGGAAGTGGAATTTTAAAAAAAAGTAGCTAACAGTATATACAAAAAATATCGATAATTACATACAGTGACTAACTGGTGGCTGGTATAACTTACTTGATGGCTTCACACATGTCCAGGCCCATTTTGACACAGTTTTTGGCATGCTTAGGCAGGGACACTGGCAGCCCAGACACACAGTAGTAACAATCCCCCAGGATCTTGATTCTCATGCATTCATTTTCCTGCAACATAAACATCAAATGCCCCATACAATAAATATCTTCTGGCTTCAAAAATGTCACAGTAGGTCTTTGTTCCAAGCCAAACTAGATGATTAACGTGTTTTGTTATTACTTTCTAAAACAAGAATCTTTCTGTCACAAAGTTGATCACGCTAAGATTAGAGCCACTATTTTAATGATCAAACTTTCTAATTGTGGAAGGAAAAAAAAAACAACAACACTGAAATATGAGAAAATTATCTGACTATTTAAATCATCCAATAATACAGTCAGGGAGAAAGTGTTTTCTCACCTTGGCAATCTGGTCAAACTTGCCAAATAATTCATTGAGCATAATTACAAGTTCCTTGGGAGAACAGTCACTAGCCAAACGGGTGAAGCCAACAATATCAGCATAAAGAATACTGAAATAAAAAAAATAAAAGGCAATGATTAACACATAAGGAACAAACATATGAAGCAGTTCTTACAATTAAAATATAATGTATCTATCAAATAGAAGTGTTCACAGCAATGGTGAATGAGGGAATCATTATGTATACTAAAATAAAGAAAATAAAAATGGACTTTTAATACATCTATTTTTAATTGTAGAATTGGAAAAAAAAATTACTAGACACATCACAATCACATTAATGTAACGCAATCTTCCAAATTCATGTAGATTTAGTTTACTGCAGGTTACACTTTGCTTTTCACATGTCAATAGCCACATATCAATTCATATCAGATCCCTGATAGTCTACTAAGCAATGATCTAATATCCATGTGACTTGTATGTTAATAGTATGACCTACACCATGTCTAGTATGCTTAAAAAAGGAAAAGCATTACTACAGGAACAAGTTTTCCTCCATTAAATGTCTGGGCTTTTCAATTTGTCAATTAATATAGACATGGACAAAGATGCTTTGAAAGCACTGTTAACAACTAGTGTGCAGCAAATCTGAACATGTAAGGCTCAAACTGTCTAGGCATAAACCAATCATGTTTTCTCTAAACAACCCACGCAGTCCCACTGTGAAAATGAAAGCCTGTAAATTATGATGAAGAATTTCATGCAAAACACACACCATTAAAGCTGCATGCCAATAGGCCCCACAAGGAGGGGGATATCTTACTGGATGTTTCAAAGACCCTGATACAGCAGAGGCAACAGCTGGAAGTTTGGCAAAAGTCCAAGTCAAAGACATCACTTGACTTCACATTGCCCGTCTCAGTGGGAAGTAAAACTAACAACTGACTGAGTAACATGAGACACACTGAACATGGTAATCACCGCACTGAATTTGATTCTCAGCAGTTGTGCGATGGGTGCGAGAACAGAAATTGGAGCTTAAAAGAGGAACATTTAGCTTAGTTTTTCAAAATTATGATAACAGAACTGTCGACTATACCAGAGCCTACTCCAGATTTACTGAATTTCAAACTCTGTGCATAAATATTCAAGTGATTGAAACAACTGTGAGAAAAAGAAAAGGCACACAACATGCCTAGTCAAACTGAATACTAGCTCTGTTAAAACTTGGCCTGAATGCAACGCGACATGAGCTGACGAGTGGAGGAACGATGGATCTTGCACTATTTTGAACTGTTCCAGAGCCTTAGTGAAAATGGCCAGGTGCTTTATGAGACCGCCGACAGAGCTAATCACTGTTCTGACAGGGGTAATTATAGGGAAAGAGTAAGGCACCCTATCTATCAGTCAACACCTTTTCACTGTGGCCTGAAACGAACACAGAAGCAAACATGGCCGATACTGTTATAAGGATATCTTTAGAAAGACAGAGCTTGAGTATTTAAACACTGATGCAGTTAGTACCTTCATAAAGAGTGGATATGATCTTACTAAAACATAAACATTCTGTTTAATGCTCATTGTAATTTCACTTTAATTTTAGACATACTATATACATTACAATGAACATGCCACAAAAACTAGGATATCAAGGTGGATGGAGGTTTAAAATCTATTTAAATTACTTTACAATGCAGTCTCCCCACTGAGTCAGAATAGGTATTGCATCTTGTCTGTTTTTTATCAGAGAATCAGCTGGTAAGCCATCTGCCAAAGTTCATTTTAAGCTGTCCCAATATCTGTCAGCACTTTTTAAATTAATGAAACCCTCGTACAGCATAACTGTATCTGGGTCACTGCTTTGAAAACAAACACACACTAATCTCCAGCATTATGAGAACTAGATGAGGTCAGGAAAAAACTACTTTCCTCCCCTTTGTTGTGCCTTATATTATGAAGCACAGATTTTCTTAAGTCCGCAGAGTTATAGAACTAGAAATTGATAAAATTTAAAAAAAAAAAAAAAAAAAAAAAGATAGAAAGTTGATCAAATTTAAGAATTATGAACTGAAGCCTTTTCATATAGCACCATAAAATTAGTAACCCAGTTACATATTGCCTCAGCTCTGGCATGAACCCACTCTTCATTAATTTTTGCATTTAAATCAAGAGGTTGACCAAACCATTCAATATGAATTAGTTTATATTTTTAACCTACTCTGTGGCAGAGTGAGTTACATGCTTTAGGTTATCCTAATGCATGACCCATTTTCTAGATAAATTCAGTTTAGGAGTGCGTGTAATCCAGAATTCATTGTTTCAACAATGATATAAAACCATCCCGGTCAAGGCATGGCAAAGCAGAGCCAACAACCACGATACTACCACCACCACTAGGATTTTAAATTGAGTAGTCAAAGTCTAATGCCTCAGTCCCAGAGGACTGAGAAGCACTGTGGTCAGGGTTTTCAGTGGTTTTGCACCAACCACCCTCCTGCTCTGCTGGATTTGTGGGATCACCCAAAGGATCACTTGACAGTCCCATGGTAATCTGCTTGCCAAGTCTTTTCTTTCTGGAATAATACATATAAAAAGGATGTATGGTGTCAAATTAAATTAGTTTTTCAACTTCCAAACTGAACCTCTCCTTGTACGTAACTCTAATTTCTTCCTAAACCATCTGAACTGTTTCTCCCACAGGTTAACATCATGTTTGTGTACGACTCGGAGCCCACCTGTGGTGTTTAATCTTGAAAGTTCATCAGATTCTGTTGTAATATTCCCATGTCTGACTTACTGCCAGCTCTAACTGTTGTTTGCTAATAGACGGTCCAGCACCTAAAATAGACATGATGTGAATATTTAGTGGACTAGACTGGCCAGTCACTTCTGGGACGCCACTAAAACGATCCACAGCGTCTCTGGTGAGATCGCTCTCATTGATCAGAGTGGCCTTGAGTCAGTGGATGGCATTTCAGTGCAGTTCTGTGGCCTGTGGATCTTGCTAGTAACATGTAGCCAGTTAACAAAAAAAAAAAAAAAAACACATTCTGGGCATGCCTACGGCTAGCAACCACTGCAACCTACCATCTAACCCCATCCTATCGTACACACCTATTATTCCATAAACCAAAACATTAATGGAAATCTTTGGTATGCCTCTGCATCCCTGGCATGTGTTAACATATTCACAAGGACAGAGGGCCAGTGCAAGTGAAAATTCAGACAATATCCATGCTACAGAGGGTGTCTGTTTTTACTAAAAAAAAACAAAGAAAAAAGAAAAAAAGAAAACAATGCATGACCAGTTCCAAAAGGTTCTGGTTCAGTAGACAGTACATGGCCCTTTGTTGGATATTCCAAGTTTCTTAGGTTACCACCAGCCAATTATTAATAATGTGGCTTGACAATCATTTTATTACATCTTCTAGTCTTCCAAATAAATTTCAAGGAACAAAGGATCTCTTTCTTAATAAAACACTCCCCTTCTGCTGGTTTCTCAGAAGAGCTGAACCTTCACTGTGGAGCAAACAGTAGACATGTCAAAAAAACTAAAATTTAAAGCATGTTTCTTTTGGAAGTAAATGCAACTGCAAACAGCATTGAATATAGGTATTCATTTAAACATCAAAACAGATGCTTTCAATGTCTTGAAATGTATTTCAAGACGTCATCACCATTACATCAGAGCAATTTCCTAGTCTGCGAACCTGTTTTACTGGCACTGGCAATAAAGTGATTCTGATTTTTTTTAAGTTGTTTTACTGGGTTTAGTTTCTCAACTTTAGGATGTGTGACTGGGTCATATGAATTACATGAAATGTCTTAAAGGCAGATCAATAACAATGAGTTCATTGGTCAGTAAGGGATACATCTCCAGAAGAAGGTGATTCTCTACAATGGCTTATTAACAATCAAATAGTGTTTAAAAGTGTTTGTACCTGACGTTTTCATGCCTCTTGACATAAAGGCTGTGGAAGTTGTTATCTTTGACCAGTCGCTGTTGCTCTTCCTTATCTTTGCAGTCTTGCAAGCGCTCCATTATTGCCAGCTTCATCTTCATTGAGATATAAACAGGGAGCACAGACTGGAGCAGGTTCTCCTGCAAACAAATATGAGCAAACAATTTTTGAATTAAGAGTAGGTGTGGCTTATTGAGAAAGTAAAATACACATAGTTTGAAAGTGTAGTGGTTTGAAATTCACTGAAGCACATCACATCTTAAACAATGCTAAACATGACAAAGGAGAACATTTTTTCAAACACTGTCAGATTGGATACAGCATAGAGTATTTAATTTACTAAGAAATAACATTAGAGATCATCTCCCAAAGGAATAGAGGCCCTAAGAGTGATTAAAGTTCATTGGCTTAATTAAGGCAGGAATCTGAAGAGACGACTTCTCATGAAATAATTAATCCCTCTTTATACCACCAAGAGGGCACCAGGGGCTCCTTTGGCTTTTTCCTCTTTGTGGTACTGATACAAAGTGAGTTAATAACATGAAATAATCCAAAATAAATTATTTTTTTTTCTAGAACTATGCTTGGTAATTATGTAAGCTCTGAATTTCTCCAAAATATTTTCAGAAGTACATACTTTGAGTTAGATATAGTGCTTCAGCAGTGAGAGTTTTTTTTACTTTGAAAAGCAGCTGACA
>JAOWBL010000018.1:18073905-18123971 GCA_028564865.1 Zenarchopterus dispar
TCTTCCCCCCCAACTTTGTACACTATGGTAGACAGCGCAAAGTGTCAGTCTGTCATGGTGTCCATCATGCTCATGCAGGACTTCGAAATGTCCTCATAATGTCTGTATAAAAGCAGCAATGCATTTGCCTTCTAATGCCTGTGTTCACCAATATTCTCATTTTCTTTATTCTTTGCAAATATGAAATAAGGAATCCATTGTATAGTACAAACATTAGTACTATTAAGCTTAACCAAAATGCTTTAAAAAGCAGAAATGCCCTTATTTTTTCTAGAAAAATAGTGCCAGATGAGACCAACACAATCACTGACTTAGGAATAACCTAAACTCTGGTCTTTACTCCATATTAAAACTGGAAGTTAGCCCCAACCAAAGACATTGAGTGCAGTCAAATAGTATTTTGTTTTGCAGAATAAGAATTCTAACTGAATGGGAAAAAAAGTGTATCCAAGATACTATAAGAGGGGATCAGATTCTCAAAATTCATGTAGATGTATCAAAGCTTTCTGTATAACTTCCTTTAGCATACAACAGTTTTACCAAATAACTGCAAGTAAAGCTGTCCTACAGTACTTTATGGAAGTGAAGTTATTTTCATATCATTACAGTAATTTGGGCAGTAATGTAAATACTATAAGCATCAGCAACCAGCCATTCCCTATGCAACAATATATTTTACTGTTGTGGCTTTTTTTTTTTTTTTTTTTAAATGGTATGCTTGTATTATTTTAATTACTACGTAGCTCTGGTAATTAAGTCATCTTTTCCCAGGCTTGTCACACTTCATCTAACCTCCATAAAAAAACATGGGAAAAATGAAGATAAGCAAAGCCTTTTACAGTTCATCATTTTAACATTTCAAAAAAACTTTTATTTTTACAAGGTTACTCTGTGGGCCAGATATGGTGAGTTTTATTTTGCACTGCAAGTATTTGTTCCCAAACTCCAACGAGTTTTCTTATATTTTTCCCTCATTTTCAATGTTTCCTATCAATATCAAGAAAATGGATGTAGATATCCATTCATTAGGGCTGTTATAACTTCAATTTAAGAAAAATTACAGCTACTTTGGTAAATAAATGAAGAACTAATGAAAATGAATTGCCGACACTAGCATGCAATGAGGTTTACATCTGTTCCAAGTCATCTGTATTACTATATGTGTACATGGATGAATTGCAGCTTTTGGCAATGTCCTGCCATGGTAATGTGATATGGATACATAAGCTGTTTAAAGGTTTATCACATAATCTTTTCTGATACTGTTAAGAACTGTATGTTAGATGGATTTTTACATCTATGGTGGTCCTGCGACATTTTCTGGTAGTAAAGTTATGCATACAGTTGGCTTATAGCTAATACAAGGTTGACACCAACCTCAAACAACAGTACTATCCATTTAGAAAACAGGCCCTCCGCTTCAAATAAGCACTTAATGTATTTACCTGTAACACCCTCTGTGACATGTTGACATGAATGATATACATTAACTCAGCCAACTAAGGACCAGAAGTACTTGGATGATCAGAATATCTTTTTAATCAATAATTCTCCTTTTAATGAACACCACAGTGGATTTGAAATAAACAAGAATACATTTCCAGCTTTAATTTAAAATGTTTCACAAAAAAGGAAATCTAACATATAAGGATTATGGCTATTTTAAGCAAACTACCTCTATTTCCAGAGGCTCACAAGTATTTGGATAATTGACAGAGAAGAAGTTAGTTGGCCTGGTGCAGTCATTTCCTTGTTATTTCAAGACAAAAGAAGCAGATAAAAGGTCTGGAGTCAATATCAGGTATCGAGTTGGCATTTAGCAGCTGTTTGACTGGAAGTACTAATACAAAGTTGAAGGAGATCTCAGTGTACATGAAGTTGGTCATCATTAGGATTAGTCATCATCTCAAAGATCATGGAGAGGATGACCATAAAATCCTTTCCTTGGTGAAGAAAACTATTTACAACATCAAGAAAAGTTGAGATTTCTCTGGAGAAGGTTGGAGTATCCTTGTCAAAACCTACACTCAAATGCCTTTGTGGATGTAGAAACAGGCTTTAAAACATGTTGCAAACCACTAGTAAACATTCAGGGATGTAAAAACCAGAATACTTTTAGCCAGAAAACATATAAAAAGACTCTATTCTTCAAGGATCAGGTTCTTTAGACAAATGAAACCAAGAAACATTTCAAGATAATTGGAAAAGAAAAGTATGGAGAATGAGAACAGCCCAAATGTCACAAAACTGAAAAAAAAAAACCAAAAAAACAAAACACAGAAGCTTTACAAAGCAGCTCAACACATTTTGAAGGCAAAGAAGCTGGAACATTTGTCAATGGCTTAGTTACCCGATTTCATACCAAGGGAGCAGCTTTTCAGGTACTGATGACAAAACTGAAACTACCACAAACAAGCAGCAAATAAGGGAGGCTGAAGTAGGTCTTGCAAAGCATCTCCAGTGAGGAAACTCAGAATTTGTTGATGTCCATGGACTTCAGATTTCAGGCAGTCATTGGCTGTGAAGGATCATTGCCCAAGAATTTTTGGACTCACCGTTTCATTAACACAAACAAATTCATTTCAAAACTCATTTGACTGGGACCCACATTCATTTCTCCTGCAGTCCCAGTAGCACAACCTCACAGCTCCGTGGATTTCCATGACACTAATGATGATTGGATAAATGATTAAGAAGAAATTATTCAAACTGAGATGACACCGATATAAAAGTGAGATTATGTCAAGAAAGGTTAGACTCTATCGGGTTGAAATTCAGTAGTGTTTGATTTAAATCTCACAAAGTCACTGTTGGAGGAGCATTACTCCACCTGGGCATCATGCTTAGTTAGAGATATGAAGAAATTAACTCTTTCTGCAACAGAAACACAGCACTTTTTCAATTACTTGTCTTAAAAGGGGAAGGACAAAAAAATGTGCTGCTGTGCTGGAAATGTTTGAATCAGACTCAGATACCTCAGGTTGGAAAACACAGCATAACGAGTAGACACTCCGATTTGACTCCAGTGTCTATGTACACCACCTCAAACACAGGTAAACAGATTATATATGAACATTCAAGCGTCAATGTTACAAAAATGGTCAAAAAGAAACAAGTGGATTAGTTCTGCGTACACTTGTCTCAAAAGAGAAGAACTTTGTTACAAATTCATAAAAAACAAACTACTGAAAAACAGCTGAGGAAGACTAAGGAGGAGAGAGACATGCATTATGTATTTATTTATATAAAGTATATGCTTGTGGCACAGTTACCGTGATTCTGAGAGTAAGACATGCAATTGATTTTTAGAAGGATATCACACGTTTTCAGCTTTGAACCTTCAACTGCGCAAACTTCAAGTGAACTTAAAGGAAACAGCCTCGTCGGTTAGCTCAAGCAAGAAACCATGCACCACTTTAACTGCTATCAAAGGCCACCAGGTGACAACACGGGTTGAAAACTATTTTCGCCAAAACTGAACATTTTTTATACACGTTGAGCCAAACTGAAATTTCGTCTCAGACGTGCAGTTTTCGGCCGAGACGCTGTTTCCTCACGGGTGTTGTTTTTTTTTTTTTTAAATCGAAGCAACAATTAAACTCTCCCACGTAGTTGCATTAAGAGCCAGAAGCTCACAGACGTGTAAGGTCTCGTATATATTTATCTTTCCAGATAAAGACAACCGTAGCATCTTACCTGGCGTCCCGCGTGGAAACCTACATTATTGGCCGGTAGCTGCGAGCTACGAGCGCGCGCTACTGTCCTCGAGGTCCTCTTCAAGTGTCAGTGAGCTCGACGCTTCGAGCCTGAACGCTCCTCCTCCATCACAGCCTCTCTCTCACGCGGCTATCATCGCTCTTGATACACTTGAAAAGCTGCTTTTTCAAACGGAATGACGACATATCGTATACATTAATCCGCTAGTAGATAGGGGATAGAGGGACACGTCACACTGGGAGTCAAAAAGCAACGCAGAAACTTGTGTCAACACGCAGTGTGATGGAAATGGTTTTTATTGCATGAACTGTAATAACTTTTCAGATGGGTACAGTTGGGTTGAAAAAGCCTTCTGTAGTGGAGAGAGGTGGACATTCAGATTCTTCTTTCTCCTCTGTAGAGCACAAGACTTGCGCTTATATACTGCATTTTAACCGCAACTGTTGCAACGATGGATTAAGGGGTGGTACCGTACATGTTTAAAGATTTCAACACCAAATTTAACAGGCTGTTAATTGGCCTCAGGTGTGCTTTAACTGAGTTAACACGTGATATTGACCTTACCCGGTGGTGTGCAGGGCGTTTAGTAGCGTTAGTTTTTTTTTTTTAAAGTGGTGGTTATTGCTGGCTATTTGTTTTACTGTTCATGATTCGTGAAAGGGAGGGAATGAGGAGATTAAACTGTGCTTTGGTGTGTTATTCCCTCCAAAACAGCCCATCCATTTGACAATATTAGAAGTAGATCACAGAAAGTAAACCGTCCAAATGCAGTATACAAGCTCAAACGGTGTGGCTTAAGACTCGGAGCACTAACTCCATCTACAGGTTAGCTGCAGTACTGCGATGACAGAAGAGAAATTGCATTTTTTGATTTTTTTTTTGTTATGAAAATGTTTAAATTGGGACAATGAAACAAAAGAAAATAATAGCTCCCTTTTGAGTAAGTAGGCCAGCCACATATTTAAAAAAAAAAAAAAGAAAGAAAAAAAATCACTTTCTGGATTGTAAAATGGTCTAAGTTTCCCAAAGTAACTTGGTCACTCAACTGTCAATGAAAAGAAAAACAAAAAACCTCCAAAAAAAAAGAAAAAACCTTAGAAATTATAAAACGTGGTATTTGAAAGTACCTGAATATATTTGTTCCTACCCCGTCCCATCTTCCTGCAACTTATTCTATTTCAAATATAGGACTCGAAGATATGAGCTCTAACGTTAATATTACATTTATCCATACTATGTTCATATAATTAATAAAAAAATAAATACATTTAACAAATACAAATGATTCTGTAGTTGGTAAATCACCAAATAAACAGATTATCGCCCACAGTCATATTTTTGACACAATTCAAGTGTAGGATTTTTCACAAACCATTTTCACCACAAATATATTTAAACCTGTAGTCATAAAGCCTCTACACTGGTGTGGCTGTGCTACCAAGCTGGATGAGAGATTGAGCTCCTTTCTGTCATCTATGGGCCTGTCAGGTGAGCGCTGGTTCACTCAACAGGCTAAAATGTGAACGCTGTAGCACACTCAGAGAGAAACCAGAAGTAAATGTAGATGCTGATGATTTCTGTTGGCAATGGGACCCAAACCAGCTCCTGGCTTTGGCCAAACAGCAGCGGGTGCACAATGTGCATGTTTATGCGACTGTAATCACTGTATCTTGTAAAAAGGTCATATGAAACTTCTTTTCTTGCATTTTCAACCTTTTTTTGTTTTTTGTTTTTTTGCTTATACTTGTTTTTGTACAAATTTTTTGGATAACCTGTTTAGACATAAAACAGATTCCTCCTACAGAAAAACCAACCAACAGAAAAATTTCATGCATAAGTAATATCCCACTCTTACTGATTGCATTTGTAAGTGACCATCTTAAAAAAATCTGTGTACATGTTTCTAGTTCAGCATAACAATTTTCTTTTTGTACATTTAAACTATAACCCCCTCTCCCCCCATTCTCTTTTTTCTTTTTTTCCCCCCCTCTTTCTTTCAGGATAAAATTTTGATCCCATTTCTCAGCAGATCCAGGCATTTCGCCAAAGTCAACTCCAGACACTTCACCCGTCTATTCCTGTACAGCAGGAGGCGCAAGAGGCTGGCTGTCATTAGGAAATCCACTCCTGGACAGAAGCTGTTCAGAAAGAAAAGGAGCATCTACGCTGTGATTTTAGTTCAAGTCTGAAAATTAAACTCATTTCCAATAACGTCTTTTTTTGTTTTTTTCCTTTTTCTGTTAGAAAACTTGTTGTCATCCTGAAAAGGGGTGACAGATGTCTGCAGATGTTTCCATACTACCAACAACCTCCTGAGTCTGCTGGAGTCTGGCAGCAGAAGAGGTCCCAGGGCAGTCAGTTTCAGACAAGGATCGGGGTTGGTGTGGGGTCAGGGGCACTATTGATCAAAGCAATCCCTATCTGCAGAGATCTTCTTGTGTAGAGTCCCGTACGTTTTTCCTCTTCTTGCTGTTTCCCTGGTGCTGCGGCTTGTTGCTCGGGTGAGTTTTGGTATTGGAGGGGTTGTTCTGCTGTGTGTGGTGCCCACTCTTATGTTGGGAACGAGAGACCCTAGCCTGAAAACACAATGCATTAGTTGCTGTTAATGGTGGAGAAATGGGATACAACTGTTTTACTTCACAGGAAACAGCAAAGGGTTTATATGCAGTATTCAGTAACACAATGGATTTTCTGGCTGTGTTCTTTTTTTTTTTTTTTTTTAATTTCACAATGAAGCATGTTTTGTATTCACTTTAAGTCGAGCTGAGCGTACCTTTCCTCCTTTGTTGCTTGCAACTGGAGTGCTGGTAGTGTGGTTCTGTGTGCGGTGATTACTTGCCGCAGCAGACTTTTCTCTCGGAGTACTAGAGCCCCGGCCAGACTGCTGCTTGGCTGTCTTACATGGTGTGCCATCAGAGTCCTGGAGGAAAATCAGCCAACTCTACATGAGGATCATGCGCATTATTTCACAGTTGTCCAGACCTTTAAATGCAACAGTTCAGTACTTTGGTGCGACGTGCGCAGTTGAAGACACTGACCGCGTCGCTGGAGGTTGAAGTAGAAGTCGTAGAAGACGGTGAGAGCGGAGAGGAAGATGGAGAAGAGCGCAGGGAGGGGGATGGAGAAGAGGTGTTTGAGGAAGTTTTGCTGTGGGGAGCTGAAGGCAGAACCACGACATCCTCGTCATCTGGAACATTGTTGTTGCACTCATCAAGCTGCTTAGATTCAAACAATTTGACGCCATTTCCTACAGAAGCAGCGAGAACGTGTAGTTGTTGTTTAACAGGTTAGACTGCTGAATACATTTAACGAAAGTAAGAAGACTGAGCTTACTGTTCAGAGACAGGTCATTCTGAGTTGGACCCCCCCAGTTTTTCCGGATCCATTCCCTGTATTCATCTACTTCTTGAGTCACTCGGATTATCCGGCCAAGTATACTGTGATAGGACAAAGAAATAGTACATTATTCTACTAGCATCCACATGATTATAAAAATGGCTGTGAAGAAACAAACTCAAAGCATTCATAATAAATAACTCATTACTTGGCACAAGAAATCAAGCTCTTTTAGTGTGCATGATTGGCTGTGTCTTTTATTGGTCTTTACCTCTCACTCTCATTGTTGGGATAATACTTGGCAATGGGTGACACAGCATGGCTGAGTACAACATAGGCGTAATCAAATGCCTGCTTCACTTGCATGGCACCGTAGGAGCTCCTGCCAACATCGTTATCTGGTGGGTAAAAGGCCATGGAAACGTGTCAGGGTCATTCCATCTCCAACTTCCCATGTCCTGCATCTCTTTGTAATGTCCCTACCTGGCTGTAGAGGGTCCTCAATGTAGAGCATCGAGGGTCTGTATCCATCCATCATGTTCTTCTGAACCTCATCTTTCGCTACATAGCAGCCGCCATCTTTTATCCTGATGCCAGTTTTCAGGTAGTTAAAGTGGCGGCCGTAGAGCTCAAAGAATTCAATAAGCAGAACACCGATGTTGATGTTGGGACTGCGCACATCCTCCCTATAGTGAAGCTGAGGTGCAGCAAAATACAAGTGGGTGTATTAAGGTTAATCATTACATGAGTACAAATTAAAGTTCAACTGTAAGTCAGGACACTATAATTTCAAGTATATACAGCGTTGCCTTTGACTAGTTTGACTCATAAGTGTGAACTTATGGTTAATTTCAGCACTAAACTATCATCACTGTGTGGCTACTGCCATTTGTTTTAGTAGTGTCACTTGTCTAAGCCAATTAGTTATCAAACGTCACTTTGACTAGATGCTTTCTCCTGCTCCAAGCACGAATATAAAATAAAAAAGGACATTTTGCTGAGTTGCTAAGCACCATTCAACTGCAGAACTAACCTGAAGAAAGCTAACAGCCATGAGGAAGAGACTGTAGGAGCCGATTCCACCTGTAAAAACCTCATTGAGGTCCCTTTGCAGAAGGAACTGCTTCAGCACCAGGACCAAATAAGGCAGCACAGGGTATTTCTACAGAGGTGGAAAAAAGGAAGATGTTAAGAAAAGACATTTAAAGGAGCAAAGTAAAAATGAATGTTTACAGCACCCCTAAGAGGAAGTGGAAAAGTCTGGGATTAGTGGTGGTTTTAAGGCCCGCATAAATTAAACCCTAATACTGTGTATTTTGACATTATTTCCCTTGATTTCACATTTGGTGGAAAAAAACATTTAAGAAAGGTTAAAAAATATTCTTCATCCTAAATGAATAAATAACAAAAAACACAGTACCCTCTTCATACTGTTTTACAATCTTATGACTTACTTAAAATCATAAGATGTTTTTCTGAAGATTTGAACCTGGATTTTTTCTCATGATTTATTTCAAATTGTAAGACATCTATATTTTTCAGTGTTTAATATGTCAAATGTTATCAATGATACTTCACAGCTGCATGTTCAAAAATGACCTTTTTATTTATTATTACAGGAGTCTCAACACACTACACATCTTGCCTAAAAGCCAATGTGAGTCCTCTGGAGGAATATTCAAATCTGTTAAGTCCAAACGGCTTTCCAAAAACCTCTGTTGATCAGAGGTGGAACCCTGTGATACAGAGAAAATACAATCTAAGGCTAGACACACACATAATTTTAAAATCTGTACCGATTTTAAAAACATGGGAGCCCACAGAAACAGGGGAAGCCATTTTTTCCTATTACAATGATATGAAAGCATACACTAGCAGATGACTGGGCCAGACTGTGAGACCATCTGTAGTGACACCACACACTTGAGGATTATTTGATTCAAGCTGAGCATTGCCATCACGAGGGTGTGGGGCAAAACAGGCACAAATTTGGACCTAAAGTCATTTAATGCATAGCCAGTCTTAGTCAGGCAATCATGCTTGAATCATAAGCAGATCTGAAACAATAACTGGTTTTAATGATGATGTTTCCATAAGAAGTTTACAAAGAACAGACGACATGTGTATGTTTGGTAGTCGAGCTCTGCAAACATTACCTCCTTGAATTCCTTGATGAGCCGAGCGGCTTTCACGCCACTCTTCACATTGAAACTGATGTCCACTTTAACTTCAGTTAAGGAGTCAGTAAGTTTGATGATGGGAACCTGAAATCACAAAAGGGAAACTACTCAATGCCTGATTCTGTATCAGAATGCAAGACACATGCCATAACACACTGACATAATCTACAACTATCGTCTTTAAGGATTTAAAATTTTAATTAGATCTTTAAAAATCATTGTAACAAAATGAACTAGAGCGGAAGGGGAAAGTATATTACTTTATTTTGGTTTAAAATGTACAAATCAATATCAGTTGATTTTTAAAATAAGTTATCCAAAAGTGACACAAGATCCAAAACCATGAGGTAATTTTTTGCAACACTTGTAAAAAAGAAACACGCCACCTCAATTTCAATATTATCAAATGCATGTTCACGTAAATCCCTGGAGGTACAGAGGTTGATCCCTGGCCAGCATCTTTATGTACAAGTCTCTTCATACGCCTGAATACAAGACATGTATGCCAACTTTTTGAGTGATGGATTTGGAGCCAACACAAAAGCATGTAATAATGTGATTCAACAGACTTGACAACATCAGAGACCTAAAGATTATACAAATTACTGACTGAAAATCATTCAGGAGTGTTACCAAGAGTTATTTTCAAGGCCACTGCCAAAATTCTTGGTGGGAACATGAGGTTAAAATAAGTTTAAAACCTGAGTTATGATCCAGAACTGTTTTTCATTGTACAGAAATGCGACAGGGGAGTTCATTTCGTACCGTTGCTTTATCCAAAACTTTGATAGAGTTCTCATCTGCAACATTGCACTTTCGCAGCGCTTCTTCCAACGACCAGAGTGGGAGCGTCTGCCATTTCCCAAAAACTACCAGGTCAATGTCACTGGTGGGAGAAGAAAGAGAAAAGACTTAAAGGAAAACACATGGCAGCTTTTACCATTTTTACACAACAAAATGTTTTGTCCGACTTTTGTAAGACACCACAACACAGAAATTTGCAACATAATAAAATAAATAACATGTGGTTTTAAACATTTAACTACTATAACAGGTCCATCAACACATGTCAAGTGATGCTCCTAAATGAGCTTACAACAGGACTAAAGTCAACCAATGTCAGATCCATACAAGTAGTACATACAAACACCGTCAAAGAATAAATATAACGCATAGATTACCTGTACTTTGTACCCTTTAAACAAACTCTAAAAATCTTGCCAGAGTGGGTCAAACACACCACCCACTCACATGCAAACATCCACAGGTAGCTTAGCTCTTTTCAAGTACCCAGTAATATGTCAAGAGTAAGGCTGCATGATGAGGTAAACATGCAATATCATGATTCAAAAATGTGATGATATGACTTGAGATGTATAAAATAATACTTTACCCCTGACAGTAAATGGTCTAAGTCATTGTTTATCTAATCCAGCAACAAGGTTTCATTCAGGGGACAAAAGTGCACTTTGCACCAACTGCAACTACATGCAAATTTATAATGATAAGCCAAAAATGAGTACTGACAAGTGTCAATATATGGTACTTGGAGGATAAAACACTAAAATTTAATTCAATCTTTTTCTGTCTTCACTCAAAAGTCATCTCTGTCACCTGGACTCAGCAAGAGTCCAGGTTACATGTCTGTGTATTGACAGCATAGTTATTTATTCCTTTCTAGCTGACTGCTGTGTGTGGAAAGCCACACTCAGAACTGAGCTTTGAAAAGATTCAGGATCAGCAGTGCTAAAATGACTAAACACCACAGCGCCAGCTAGACAGCAGTTTCCCTTTTTATTAATCTGTTGGGCCACCCAGGTATATTTGGTGTCTTATTGACATACTGATTTGTATTTCTGAGAATTAATTAGTGAGACTCCACAATGATTCAGTGGCTCTCCATCATAAACACGTTAACATCACGAGCAACTCATTCCTCTTTCTTCAAACTCAAAGCATCACAGTGTACAAGAAAGGACTGTCGTTGGCAAACAAACCCTCCTGAAAGTTTATGGGGGGAAAAGAAACCTGATCTTGCAACTTTCTGGATAAATCTTGACTAATTCCCACAAAAAATATCACCAGGATTGGTATGGCTCACTTAATTAGTTGGTTTAACCTCAAAGATGCAGCGACTGACTTGACTATACTCTTTTCAGTCAGCTGCACAGAGGAAAAAGAGTAGCAGAAAAGCTGACGTAGACAGTAAGAGGAAACACTCAGGGACTTCCAAACTTCTGAGTAATCATTTAAAAATACAGCTAAAAATCAGAGTAGCCCTGGTCCTCAGCTTATCTGTATTCCAGTTATAACCTCCTCTCTGCAAGTAGCTTCAAGGAGAATCAAGTAGCGCCACTTTCTGTGGGAAACACTGAGTAAATTAAGTATTTATGGCATGAAGCCAATTCCCAGGCAGAATCTCGCAAAAGTATTAAAAAAGGAGTTGTGCCTTTCCAAACCAGTTTAGAAATCCAAACTTGTCCAAAAAAAACTCACCTTGTTGGCAGATAGAGACCAGTGCTGAAACTTCCAAACACTTGGACCTACAGAGATCAAAACAAGTAACAGTTACCATTTGAGCACATTTTGATTTCAAGCATAAGCAATATTTGTTTTTGTTTTTTTTAAAATCCCTACACCTGAAAGGTTTTGTCACTGTGTTTCTAAACCTCTAACACACTTTGTGCTTCATTTGGTGACAGTCCAACTATTATTGTAGCCTGTCAGAAAACAAATCTGAAGTTCTTGGAAACTTTCCAAGCTACACTCCTCAAAGATCTTCTTCAAACAGCATCAACACTGATATTTACATGATTCTGATTTATTAACATGCAAATGAAACTCCACCGGTATGACACACACACACAAAAAAAAACCTATAAGAGCAAAAACAGTGGCAACGTGAATACAGTAAAGCCAATTCAATTACATAATATTCTTAGTTTAAAGACAGACTAGTGTGGTAATCAAAATGGGCAGCTTGTTTACCATAAAACAGCTCTTTATCCACTGATCTCCTAACCTGCACGCTACTGAGGCAACTATAATAATCTTCAGCCCTCCCACAAACAAGAACACAAATAGATTTAATCCGTGACCCTCACTTTACTCCCTTAAACCTCTTCCTGACATCCAGCTTCACCTGGTAGTATGAACTCTGGGTTTGCAGCCCAGTCACATGTTCAGTGCTAAGCTGATTGTAGAGCTGATTGTAGATTGTGTTTGTGAATGAATGAACTGCTGAGGACTTCTTTGAAGGGTGAGGTAATTATGGGCGGTCATAAAAGGTTGGGTTAGTGTTTTGTCTAATCACTCTGACAACAGACTTTTAGCTGTTTTGTCAGTCATCGGCAGATCTTTCACACATTTGCAAACACAGCTGAAATATGACAGGCACTTCCAGAGACAAATTTTGCATACAGGTGATCCACTCAAGCTTCCACTAATACCTGGTAAGATCATGATTTGTTGTGGAAATGACAAGGTTATTGTCTGATGGATACCCAGGCCAGTTAGTTTAATAAGTATCATTTTGACTAGATGTTGTTTTCTCCTGCTCAAAGCACAAAGAAAATATAAACTAAAAAATAAAATTGGTCAAGACTGGATCAGCATTGTGCTGTCTGGAACCCGAGAAGCTGAGAGAAGAAACACTTTTAAGTTCTCCATTTCTATCAGCAATATCAAAGTCAGTGGATTCAATAATGCCTGAGGTGGCTATGATAACGTGACCTTAACAGTACTGTGGAAACAGAGAGATAAAAAACAAGAGGTTGCTTAATGACTCCCTGAAGTTTGTTTCCTAGTATCACATTCACCCTGATAGCACTCTCAACTCACTGCTGTTAACTACAGGTATTACCTGGCCAGGCCAATGATATCATAGCTTTTAATTTAGCCATCACTTTTCACTGTTCTACAAACTCAGAGACAAAGCTTGTGGGGGCATTCAAGAAAATTATTGGTGCCACATGCAAGAAGCAACCTCCACAGCGTGTGGATTGTGTGTACCTCAGCAGTGGGCCAAAGGTCATGGATGACTCCCTTGATTCTGTCCACCACCTCCAGTCTCATCTTTTCTTCCTCTGGCCAGGGGGAGATGTATTCATAGAAATCCTTGATCTCCTCGTGCAACCTGGAAAACATAATAATGTAAAATCCAAACTTGTTAAAAATGATAGGATGTGAAAATGGACATCTTAGAGCTGAATGCACAAGTTCACACTTACTCACACAAAGCAAGTACTGTTTGATTCTTTGGTCAGGTTCATAGCACTAGATGATTCATCAGCAAGTGACATAAACAGGAATAATAAAGCAGAGTTGGAAACCTAACATTTTTTCCCACACTTTGGACTTTGAGAGTTTATCCGCAATAAAGATGAGAGAAATTAATCTATTGCTAAACAGAATAAGTAAAAGAGTGGTTTTTTTTTAAACCTTTCCTGTGACAGTATCATGTGTTGGAATATTAGTTGGACTAGTGCCTTCTGTCATAATGACATTTATAAAAGTGTAAATCAGGTTTCTGGTGGAATAGCCTTAATTTATACAAGAGATCAACACCCAGCTATATAAATTAACTATTTGTACACTGGAAGTTCAGCAATTATTGAAAGCAACTGGCTCATCTGTCACAAACAGGCAAAATGTCAAAACAAGAGTTCAATATTCTCCAAAAGTAGCAAGCTTTTCAAAGGAAAGAAGCGGACAGATTAAAAAACCAAAATAGGAACCTCTGATGTGTGCTGACATAATGTCAATAAGAAAAGTGGACTCAGCAAGTGCAGACTAAGCTAGGGTGCCACTTTTGCCCTTGGTACAGGTCGTTCTGCCCACATGCGTGACCTTTTCACTGGCCAGTTTTGTCTACATGCACATAAACACAGGTGGTTCAAGCCTCTGTGGGAGAACAAATAAGAATGTAAATATGCAGGCACGTGCACACACAGGCACATTTGAAAAGGACTCAGATGAGGTGAAAAAAGGAGTAATCTCCACTACCAGATGACACATACCAAAATTATGGTTTTGGAAGTAAAACAAGGCAACAAGAGATCTAGGTATGAGACAACCTAGAACTTACCAACACAAACTTACTTTTGTCTGGATTACATCCCAAAGAAAATTGTACCTGTCTAGGTCCTGGAGTTTATGTAACAAGTTCTCTTCAACAGAAATAAGTCATAGTAGATGTGATCTACCTTTGATGATCTTTAAGTCTTAAGTACATCTCCAAACCTGTGGAAATGCTAACTATGTAGGTAAAACACAGCAGAGTAGAGCTTCAGAAAATGCCTCAAGGACACATAATGATACACTCAGAGGGCTATGCAATAGTAGCATTTACTTTCAGTTGGATTTTATTTATTCATATACTTCAGAGCAGTGACAGAGATCTTGTTTTAAGATCCATCCTTGATAGAGAAATATGGCTATATGATCTCCCACTGTAAGTTATCTATGGTTAGTGTTTTATTATTAATCATACAGTTGAGTTTGAGCTTTTTAAAATTGAAAGTATCAAGACAGAGGTGAAGATAAATGGAAGAGAAATGTGTAAGAAAAGTCTCTGTCCTATTTAAGCACTCCATGCACTCTAATCTTTGGAAACTGACCTAAATTTAAAAAAAAAAAAAAAAACATACACACAGGTAACCACTAAACATATGTAATGTGACAGAATAAATATCCACTGTAAATTACTCAAACTCTGTAAATTAAAAATGGGTTGTGCCAACAAGTCACAGGTACAAATTGCTTTGGAAATTTAAAGCTTACCATAACAGGTTGTTTTTTTTGTTTGTTTGTTTTTTTATGTAATTGCACAGTGAAATAAATTGACTTTTTGATATGGAAGAAAAAGAATACCATTTTATTATGTTTCCCCTCCTCCTACAAAACTGCTCTACATTTTAATGACGTGTTTCTTTTCCCAGTCCACACTGCAGGCGCTCCAGCCTCCTCATAGGTTTCGTTTCAGAGTAAAAGAAACTCAGCAGCTACAAACTGCACTACACAAACAACAGCTTAGATGTAATGGTTTAAGAAAACCTCTCTCTCTCTCTCTCTCTGCCGGTGTGTGTGTGTGTGTGTAAAAGCTGAACATTAAGTCTATTCCATTCATTTGACAACCACATTTATATCAACACAAGAGAACTATTTGATCATGATATGGGGAACAGTAAAGGTAAACATAGGAAAACCTTAAAAAAAATATTAAACCGGCTGTCATGAACAATCTAGGTGAATGGTTGCTTCAAACATTCCTACTAACATGTAACGCTTATTTAATAGTTTCACAGAATACCAGATTTCCTGTTATTTATATTGTCCTATTACAATGTATGTGATAATTTTATTAGATTTTGTTTTATTAGACTATATGATGTATAGTTTGGTAGATAGTTAAAGCATAGTCAATAACATTAAAAATAAGAATACTGTGAGCCTAAAATTTATTCTTTGAAATGGGAGGTAATTTCTTTCTATCATGAGGTTGATTTCTACACAACAGAGGGATACTACATGTGACTCAACTGGTAAAATTCCATCTTATTGTAACTTCAGACGTCTTTTTTTGCCAGTTTTCTCCAGCTTGAGTTACACAGAGTGTTGTCATTTGCTGTCCCCGTCTCTTTTCCTTTGAGGTTTCAAGAGCAGGAAGCTTTGTAGGATGCTGTGTGATGTAACTTGGAATAGCCCCAAGACTGGAGAAGAGAGTCACAGAGGAATGCCACACTTCCACTGATTTCATTTGTTTAATCTATCCTGTCCAACATATAACAAATTACAAAATTAGTTTTTACAGAAACGAAGACAAAATACAAACATTGTGTGTGAGGAAGTAAGGCCCAGTCCCATTTCTAGCTCTCAACCCTTCACCTACCCCTATGTATGCCGCTTTGAACAGAAGACCCAAAGGTAGGGCCCAGTCTATTAGTAGTAGCATTAGTGCGGCTAAGCACTTCAAATTACAGTAAATGTATTAGTTTGATCAGAAATCAAAGGCTTCTCCAGTCACAAAGCACATTATGATGACACAATTACAGGAAAGAATATTTTTGATGACATTTTTCACTCTGAGTACAAAATATCAAAAGACAGACAGTCATTTCTATGTATGACCTGTAAAATTTAAAAAATGCCTGTGTACGAACAAAAATAAATAAATAAAAATATGTGCGAGTGCAAACTTAATCCAGCACTTAAAGCAGCAACTGAGCATGCCCAATGCCATGGAGCTAACAAAGGCCAACAGGCTAAAAACAAAAGGCTACTCGAGCACAGAACCAGCAGCCTCTTATATCTCCCTCTTGGATATTCTGCTACTGAATGAACTTTAGTGAACATTTTAGAAAAAAATGAGACTGTCTAAATTGGAATCATGTAAGACCTGATGATCAGGTGAGCGCCTGTGCAAAAATACGATGTAGCAACTTTCGACGTAAATATACCCATAACAATGGTTTAAGAATCAAGATCCAATCAACATTCAGACCTCAACCTGACGGAAATGTTGTAGCAGGAGAAAACGATTCATTCAAGTTAAGTGGATTTACAAGCCTTATTTAGTTCTTCCCCTACTACTTTAGCATTCTGGCTTATCGTCCTTTTTAAAAACCTTTTTTAAACATTTACAACCGTATATGTGAATCTTTACAAATAAAAGTTGGTGGGCTTTCTCTTTATGTAACTTTTACTTGTTTTATAAATGGTGTGGACTATGACACAAGCAGAACCAGAGAAGTAGACTAACATGCTACAAAGAGCCATTTCCTTCAGCAATCTTGAGTTTCTACATGAAGCAGCAGCACTCTTGAGACTCATCTCTTATGAGGGAATCAGAAACAACCGTTTTCCATCTGACTTGCACCATGCTGCTTTCATATTGAGCTATGATTGGATGCCAGCTATGACTACTCTGATGCACTCTTATGCATGTATCAGGCACAGGGTACTTGTTCCTGCAAATTTTTATCCATCAAACCTGTCTGCAAATATGTGAGAGAAATACTGCTGTGCTGTCCAGGATGGAGGCGAGTCCATCTCTCAGCATCTCTATGCATTCTTTTAGCAACCTACACTGTTTCTCAAGACGTTTTTATTGTAAATGGAATTTCCCAAATTATGTTGGCTCAAATGAATCAAGTGAAAATCCACAGCTGCCACACCGTAAAAGTAGAAACTAATGGGTGCAGAACATTTATGTAGAGGGCAACTCAAATGTGGGAAAAGCTGCAACACAAATTTGCCAGACAAAAGTATAAAGAGAAAAATCAGTTTAATAAGCTGTGATCTTTGTGTTTCTCCTTAATTTTTAGTTGGGCTCAGCAAATATATGTTGTATTTTTTTTGTAGACCACAGAAATATGTAGTTGCTGTTTTAGCGGCTGCTCACGGGATAGAGGGAGGGAGCTCGAATCCGTAGGTTTCATTTCACAGCAAACGGGCTACGGCAGCTCAGCCTAAACTCCACCTTCATGGATCAAATTACATCTCGGCTGTGCCATCTCCCTTAGGAGCACATGGACCCTTGACACTGCTTATCAGACATTCCCACTATCTCATAGTATTGTTGTGTAATTGTATAAAGTTGGCCTCAAGAAAAACGAGATTGCTAGGGGACAAAATTTTACCAACTTTTTTTCTAAAATTGTGCTGTCAATAAACTTATTGCGTAAGTAATAATGCCAGTCATGCTGACTGACAGTTGTCTGAAAAGCAAGTCCTTTTTTGTTCCTGAGCTGAACATAATCTGCTCCATATGAATTAAATATGAATGACACCAGAAGGGCTTCTATTCTCCAATTCAACATCTAGATATTTGCAGTCACTGTAAGGAGCAACACTTTTCACCAAATAATCACAAATTCAAAAAACTAAATAGTGAAAAGTCTTGCTTTTCCCAACTAACTTTAGAAGCCATAAAAGGACAGTAAGATTAATTTTGAGTCAGGCAAATTATTTAGTTGTGCAACCTTCACTAGCACAGTGCAGGAACGTTAGACTAGTGAGCACTGCTGTATATTTGATGTGCAACAACATGAAACAACAACAACATGACAGGAACTCTCTAGTAATTAAAATTCAAACTGAAGCATCTCAATGTGATTCTAGAAATATGTTCATTTTCCCATAAGATGTACAGAAAAACTTGTTTTCAAATGTATTTCATTGCAGAATTCATAGATTATCTGCAACACTCGAGAACCTGAATTTAAATAAAAGAATTCAATTCTTGACATTTTTGTGACTTTCTAACACAAAAGACTAAACGTTTTTAAACAGTCTCTACATAGAAGCAACACCCTGTCCAGGAGGCATAATATGGTTGAAAGGAGGTGGAGCAGTAAGAATAAAATGTGAAGCAACAAAAGGTGTAAGGTAAAAATGAAGGAAAACTAGCTAAAACATTCAAAGTTTTAGGAGGCCAGAAGGTCAGACACACACAAAGGTGGTAAACATAGAGTTTAGAAAAAGGGAAAAAAATGAGCGGAGAGCCGAGATTGGGTGTGGAGCTGAAATGCTTTTATGTGAAGGAGTCATCTGTTAAGCTGAATAGAAAGAAAAATAAAAGGTTTCCATCAGATCCACTGGAACATACTTCTGCATATCATGTGACACTATGACATATCTGTAATCCTGCTTGTAAACTTAATACTTAATAACAGCTTTAAGTAGCAATATCTATGCACCAAAACATGCTGCGCTGACATATGATCGATGACAGGTGTAATGAACAGTATCGCTGTGTTACACACTTGATGATGAAAAACCTAAGACTCTTGTTATGGCTATATTTACTTAGTGAAAGTCACATCATGACCATATTCTCAAAAAAAAAAAAAAAAAAAAAGCCTGAATTTTGGGCCTTGTCAATCTCTGATACAAAAGACTGCTTCTTGACAAAACGGTGTTATGCAACAGTGATGCAACTGTAGAAACTCCACTTTAACAGCTTTAAGTTGAAAAGGTTGCCAGGAGGTAAACAGTAGTATCAGGTTCTGCTTTTCAAAATAAGGACACCACAAGCAGAAGCAGTGGTGTCAACATTTCACAGATGACAGATTCATTAATGTTTCAGCAATCAACTGATTGTTGGTCAGTAAGACCACACATCTCCTGTTACACTGAAGCCTACACACTGCTGACTGCAGGTGACAAGCATCGTCACACCTGAGTGATGCACCAAGGATATCTGACTGAATAAAATCTATTATGAGTGCTTAGACAAATATTGTTTTTGGGGGCTTTTGCCAGTAGATCCCATGTTGCAAAGGATATGATTGAAGTCTGACGTCTGTAAAAGCTATTGTACTCAAAACGTCTGTGGGATCATTTCATTATATAGATAAGAAATGTTTAAAAAGTTCACTTTGTTCAGAGTTCATAAATGGAGATTTCTCTTTATAATGACAATGAGGGTTACATAAACATGAAGTAGTCAGGATGCTAGCAAGACAGCTTTTGCAAAACCTGTCAGGGCAGGAAGAGGCCACACTATACACACAGCTGACTTGAAAGCATTTCATCAACTTAGTCTCTGACATGCAGCAACTTCTTATAATTTTAAGGTTGGCAAAATGCACATTTGGTGGAGTTATCATCACTGGACAGTTACACTGAATTTACACTGTAAAATTACCAATAGCTGTACAGTGTGCCCTGCAGATTGTTGGTATTTTGTGACTAGTCCAGAACCTGTATCTGTTTAGCGCTGGTTCCCAATGGCCATCCCAAACTGGAAAACAACACACAAAATCAGTGAACCAGTGAAGAGCAGCATGGAGTGCTTTGATTCAGCTTTCTGCCACCTTCTCCCACACACTACATGGCCCCTCCCGTCTCAATGCGTGCAAACACAGACACACACGCACCTGGCTTTTAAGTGCAATGGTGAAGTGTTTAGGGGCATTCAATCCCATCTGAAAGGCTTTTGCATATACTTATTTGTTCCAGATCTGATTAGCACTAATGAGAAGACAACATCAAAGTGCACACACCAGTTTTCAACAAGGGTGTTGTGCTTGGGGTTGCAAGAGTGTGCACAGGACTCGCGTTTTCTTAACAGAAACACTCATCAACTGTAGTGCCTCTGAAAATGACAGCAACAAGAAGCAGATAAGAAATGGAACTGATCGATTTAACCTTGCTCAGAAGCAGATGACTGCTCATTCACTCTACTTTGAGTGCTTGACATGAGCAACACAGTCAAAAATAAGAAATTGGCCTGGCCCAAATTCATTGTTTAATATAGTCTGAATAATACATTGTAAGTGAAAGTACATTGAATGCAGAGATTGTTGCATGACTCAAGTTCTGTGAGTGCCCTGTCATTCTGAGAGAATGATGGTGTACATGCGCCAACTGGCAAACCGGAAACTAGTTCATGGGCTTGTTTCAGACAGTGTGCTTGCATTTTAAACCAGTTTTAAAACATTGATCTGGATGGTAGAAAAAGGGTATAAGCTACTGTAAAGACATCTGTTGAAGTCTGAGAACACACATCTAAAATACTGTACTTTAACCAAAGTCCTGTCCTTTCTAGCACTAAAGTAGGGTATGTTGATCTTAAGTAAAGGCAAATATATAGTTCATTTACTAGCGGTAAAACATGTTTTTAATTGAACAAATATTCAAGTGTCAATCAACTGATTACTCGAGCTATTGATATGCAAAAGAAGCTAAAGTTTTTTTTTCATTCATCCCTTTCTTAACTATACTATATAGTTCTAATAGTGAAAAAAATGTATATATTTCAGCAGTGCATATCACTACAAAAAGGTTTGGGCCTCAATGACCTTGTCAGCACGTCAAAGGTTCTCTTTCCTCGGGCCAATTTTGGTACAAAGTAACCACTGTATATTAAGATCACGTCATAACTGCCATTTTAAGGTTGCCGTGACATTGGGTGCAAAAGCAAAGGTAATCTTAGTTTGACAATAGCCTCTGAAAAAGGTGTCACAAGCAAACAGACTGCACAAATTTTGAGTACCGGGGGCATTTCTATTGGACAGGAAGAGGGAAAAATGTAAAGCACATTCCTCACTACTCATGGTTGAGTTATAGACAGCTGCTTACTCGTGCCGTTCACAGGGGGCAAGTTTCACCTCCAGTTAAAGGAGACTGGCATGCAGGCATCTCACTCTGCCAGCTTACCAGTACTGGCTGAAAGCCAGCCAAAAGTAAAAAAGACAGGATAGAGTGACATTGATGTTGAAGCTAGTGGAGGCTGGTTGAACCATAATTCTAATAATAAAGCTTCAGCAACAGTGCTACTATCTGTGAGACAGTCCTGGGTGTCATAAATCTCCAACAGACAGCAGCAATATAAAGGCAGTAAAACTATGCACCACAGCAACTCATTATCAAGCGATTGGTCACACACTTCACTTACTTAACTTGCAAATTATATTCTCTTTCACCATTTCAAACGAGGTGTCAACAAACAATTCAACTTTTTTTTTTGTTCCTAATTAAAGAGGATATATGGAGGGTTTGAGGGAGAGTTGTCTCTCAAGAGGATTGGTTTGTTTAGTGGGAGTGAGGCTGTGTGGAGCATGTAAACACTGATCCATTGCCACCATTAGTCGGGCTGCTTGCTTGGAGCTTGTCAGTTCCAGAAAGACTAGATGAGCTTCAAACACAAATAAGCACATGCCTCTGCCTCTCCAGCCAACCCACATGGCCAAATATAGAGTATAAACTGTCCCGTGGAAAAATGCATTTTAACTCACTCCCATAGTCATGCTTTTTGATATCTGCAAATACCAAATGCAACAATGACTGCCATGTTTATGTACAGGGGAGGAAAAATGACACAGAACAGTAAACAGATGTGTATCAGCTTTAAGTGTAACATCTACACTCACTCCAGAAGTACACTGTTAAAATGCCACTCACAATTCATTCTTTCAAAAAAAAAACAAAAAAAAAAACAACAACTTGTAGTTGGAGTAACTCATTCAAAGTATAATTAATGTATCTGCTTGAATATGGAGAGAAATTAGTTGGTTTTTTTTTTTCTTTTTAAATCTCACTTTGAGGCAATGAAGACAACTTTCACATTCAAATTTATACTCTGGGTTTATGTGTGTGCATTTCAAAATAATGCTGTCATGCAACACAACTAGCTGGAATACTAATTAACTAGGATGTTGTTTGACAGAGAACCTTGAGGAGCGGCCGAGTGTGATCACAGCTCTGAGCTTCAAGTTTTGGTATTGGCAGAGCTTATCACAAAGGAATGTCTTTACACAAACACAGCTCCCATATTACTATAAATGAAGCTCAACCACAGACTGAACTTCACAATCTAGTGCTGTGCGTGTCTACCAATGTCCAATAACAAGCAAGAGGAGGAAAATCTTTGTCTGTAAAAAATTATATTTAACATAGGCTCCATCCATTGAAACCTCTTTCTATCATCACCATAACTTACAAAATCAATGTCTGAAAAAGCTCATGGTCAGAAGCAGCAGTAATTATAATATACCCCAATGTTAAGTGACAAAATTGGTTTAGTATGAACATCACTATGTCAGTAATTGTTCGTGTTCTATAATAATATTGATATTACACTCAGTCATTCAAGTGGAAATCTTCGATTTTGTAGCAATTCATTGAATTGGTCACTGAATAATGTGAAAGCCCAGATTAAGGATGACAACAAAAGACAAAAAAATAAAATAAAATATCACAATCATGTCAGCTGGCAACAGGGATAAGCATTTCAAGCACAATTACTGCTCAAAACCATGTGGAATTACTCAACCCGTATTCAAATAATCCCCCGAGATACTACTTTGGATATTTTACAATCCAAAACACTATAATCCACAACAGCAGGGCTATGTGCTGTGTTTCATGCCCACCCCCAGCCATCTACACTTGGCAACCAACCTCCTCCATCTTTGACTCAAGTCAATCCACACGGGCTCCTTTTTCACCAATACTGTGCAAGTGCCAAACTTGGAACCAGTCTTTTCTGTTTTTGACCCAAAGAGCACTGCCTTGGGGCCAGGAAAAAAGGTGCTTCAAAAGCACCAAGTCTTTGTTAGTGTGAAGCAAAGAATTACTTATGGGGGTGGGGTCATGGAGAGCAAAGGAACCAACTGAAACTTTGTGGCCTCCATGTTAAACAGATGGACATTGCTATCTGCAAAGATAAAATGTCTCCTAGCATGACACCCCCGTGTAAAAGGAAAATAAACAACTACAGCAGGCAAAAGTTTCAACAAAATATAATAAAACTGTTAATTAAAACAATAATTTAATGTGGAATTTACTGTGAAAAACTAAACCAATTTTCAGATGGAAGTTGAACCAGCTCTGAAAATGACTCAATAGCACCAGCCCATAACCTGCATATCTCTGGAAAAGGATAATGTTCAACCACTCACTTCCTCGTCAAACCCTTCCTCTTAACAAGCAAGCAACCTCTTTCAGGTTTTTACTTGAAGGGGTCACTACAGCAGGATTTACATCAGATGCCCTTCATGGCACAACCCCACACATTTATCAAGGCTTGAGACCAGCACTATGAGAAGACTGACTTCATGGCTTAGTTAAAGTTTTCATATTGTATCAGAAGACAGAATTTTAAAAATACAAATTATGATTTGTACAATATTGAAAACACAGATGCACAAATAAAGGTAGGTTATATAACAAAAGTAATTTAGACTTTATTTTTCTAATTCACTGAAACAGTGAAAACTTCAACAATCCCAGCCAATGCTGCTTGAGCAAATAGCAATCTATTTGCAGACCCTCTTAAGCCTACAGGTGCTGAGTGTTTACTTCTAAAAAGATGTTGAAGTAGCATGCCACCTTTTTGATGTGTATGCAGACCTGTGTAACCTCATCAGAGACTGGCCCTGAAATCTTGACCATATCCAACAAACCACTGGCCCTTAATTGCGAAAGCAATGTAAAGTCTTAGTTGCAGTTACGTAAGATTTAACTGCAGCTATTAGTCATTAAATTGAGATACAAAAATTTTGTAATTATTGTCCTCATATGCAACTTTATTTTTCTTTTATTAAACCAGGACATGTTACTTTGCACCTTGATGCGATAACACAAAGAACCAGTTACCACTTGTCATGAAGCAAAAAAAACAAAAAAAAAAACATAAGTACTGCCAGACTCCAGCAATACCTGACACTGTAAGCCTACGTGTTATAATGAGAAACAAGTCAACCCCAATGAAAAAACTATTATTAGTGGGAGTCCTTTTTAAAAGAAAAAAAAAGAAAAACACCCTCTGCAAACTACCAGGTAAAGCTTGCATATATCAAAAGTCTAACCTGTCTAATCTTTTTTACATAGTCAGATAATTGTGGAAGCAATCCGATAGGTAGGGGCCATTGGCTGCTACATTTTTGCTATTTTTGTAGACAAGAAAAAAAACAAAAAAACAAAAAACAAAAGGGGTTTGTATGGCTTTATTGGACCCACTAACAAAGTCCATAACGGTTTATTATCTGCAAACTTCACATTAGGGTTATATCTTACAATTAATAATTTTCTTAGATGGTGCAGTTTCAAAACCATAAAGCAACAAATGCACTCTGTACATCAAGAATCCCCTGTTTGCAGTTTATTATGTTTGTCAATAATGTCTATAAAGAATTTTTATTTCAAACCAAAAGGGACTTTATGTTGCAATACTATAAGTGGTTTGTGGGACAAAACGGTACAGATGATTAGTACTACCATATCCAGCCCTCTTACGACACTGTCAACACAGACATTAACATTGTCAAAGTAATTATAAACACTGAGCCAAGTACAGCTGGTATGGAGTTGAGATTATATTCTGATTCCAGAGGTTATGATAAAGTAAATATAGATTTTTTTTAATCCACATAAGTGTACAATGCCCAGTTTGGGAAACATGTACTAGCCTCTGGCATATCTCATACAATATTTTTAAGGTTAACGAATCAATTGTGGACTTATTTGCATTCTTCTACGTTCACATCAGCTTTTTTCCCCACAATAAATGCCTTCTGAATCAGTATAAAAGCAATTTCTTCCCACTTTTTCACTTCTTGTTATGCATCCATACAAGGGATCATCTTGTTCTGCATATTAATTTGGAAAAAGTTTTAGTTTCGTTCCCCTTCCCGACACAACCCTTCCCATACAGGTTTGGGACCAACACTCTCTTGAGACATTGTATTTCAAACCAGATAAACAAAAATTCTTGTTTGAGGTAGGACAGCAATACTTCCTCAAGGCCCTCCATTCACCTTTCTTGAATATGACAAACATTTGGATAAAATTTAAACCTAACTTTCAAATAGTAAACAACAAAAGTAATGGATTATGTTTCTTTACTCAATATTTACTTGCAAACACTGAAATTAGAAAGTCTTTGAGACTCAAAGCATGTTGTTGTGGTCTACTTAAAAAGTTGAAGCAAGAGACTGTAAATACTTATTCAGATCCTGTTTCTTTTAAAAGAAAGAGGTAAACAATAAAGCTATTCGAGGGCTTATTTATATGAATCATTTCCTTCATTTTACCAAGTGTATCTTATTAAAGGTTGTATGTCATACACCAGTGATTAACCAGTCCATATTAAAATGTATAGTTCCTCTAATACCATGAATGTTACCCAGGATGTTAGTCTTAGGCAAAAATTTCAAGCTATTCTAATTTACTTTTTAAGTCCAAGCTATGTACAATCCATTTTAATAAGTCAGTTAACAGCTATTTAAAAGTTTCCTAGTTTTTAAACTTGCATAAATGCAAAATCTTAACTACAGTTTCTATATAGAAAACAGCTACTTCAACAGCCTTTCAAAGCAGCCATGTAAGGCTAACCAGGAATGGAGTGGATGGGTGGACGTAAGCTTGTGGGTGGGGTGAGGCTGACACCCATAGCAGTCTCCTTGCTTGTCATTTCAACGTGCAAATGTTTAAATGGCTGTACAGCAAGTTTGACACTCGTTCTCACTATTGGGTTTCCCCTACTGAAGGGGATCTGCTGTGTACCAGCTACAGTGAAAATGTATTCATTAGCACTTTCACGGTCTACAGCATGGAAATCCCTAATGTACTAGCAGCGGGTTTTCAAAAATAACTGACCCAATGTGATCAAGTTCAATAAAGTCACTCTTACCCTACTATTCCTTCAGAGTAGTTCCTGACTTTCCATGGCGTGCCCGTGTAACCTTCATATCCTCCCGTGTTGGAAGCGCTACCACTGTGCAAGAGGCTGGAATTGAATCCAAAAGTGCTGGCTTTATTGTCTCTTTTCCTTTTGTTGGGGTGTCCGTCAGTGAGTCCTCTCCACAGCACAGCGACCCCGCTGCCCTGCTGGCCCCCTCCGCCGACACCGCCCCTGCCAGTGGCTCGATTGTTGTGGTTGCTATTGGTGTCCAGTGGTATAAAGTCCCGCTGCTCTGCTATTTCTCCGTCCCCCGTTGGAGCAGACATCCCCTGAGTCTTGACTTCACCTCTGCCGGGATTAGAGTCAAGTGTCCCGTTTCTGCCAGCGAGGAGGACGGCTCCCGACACCCCGTTGACGTTCGCTTTCAGGCTAGTCGTGCTCTGAGGTCCGGCGGTGTAGCTGTTATTTACATGCAGGTAGCCGAACCCTTGTGTCGTCTCCCAGATCTGCAACCACAGGTTGTTAGCGGGTCCGCGTTGTTCTGGCTGAAACCAGGCGATTCTCGGATCCATCAAACGACAATGTCGGTGTACCGCTCCCCCCGCCCCGCCACCGAGCACGGCTCAGCTCGTGTGCAGCTAGCCAGGTCGCTAGCTAACGTCAGCTAGCCTGCCGTAGCCGTTACTCCTACAATCCGGGGAAAAACACTCTCTAAAGTATGAATGTTAAACACACACGTCGACCGAATTCATCCAAAGAAAATAAGGCAAGAATGCGAGTCGGGTGACACAAAATGTAGTCGAAGCCAAACTTGCAGTAGAGTGTAGGAAGGTAGGAGCGTCTCTGGTCGATGCGCCTCTGACCCTTCTCCTCCTGGTCGTGGGTCCCTCAATGGCGGAGCTGTGCTGCTATTGCGAATGCGCAGAGAGTGAAAGGGGGCGGAGTCACGTATGTTACGCAACAGACAAGCGTGTTTTTTTTCTTCCCTTTTTTCTTTTCGTTTCTTAGTTACATAACAATGTCTGATTTTTTTTTTTGGTTTGTTTGTTTGAACGCTTATATTAAACAAAAATAGCAAATGGAATCCCCATTTATTTTTTCTTGTATTCTACCACTATTATGAGCTGACAATGAACCGTGTAAAAGTTTATATATTATCAGTCATCTCACAATTTAGTAAAAAGAAAAATACACTAACACATCTACAAGATAATGTTCTGTGTGAAATACAAATTCAACAGTGACTGAAAAACTTCATTGGATTTTTGGGAAATCATCAATCAATCCATCATTTATGCCCATTTATTAAAAATCAGGGTCACAGAGGTCTGCTGGAGTCTGTCCCAACTCTCTTCAGACAAAACCCAGGGCTACACTTTGGACAGGCTGCCAGTTCATCCTAGGGCAACACACAGACAAACAACCAGCCACTCATAATCCAGAATCACCAATTGCTAATTTTTCAACACAACTGCTGCTACCTCCTTTCTAATCAATAGTCTGGAATGTATTGCACCAATGCAGATTATTTCTGTCAATTCGGTTTTCTATCACTTCAGAATATTTTATACTTCCCATCTTTAACAAGTGTTTCTTTCTTTATATGGTGTTACAACCTGGAATGTCCACCCATCCATCTGTCTATGAATATGTTTCATTCCCAAAAGGAAATTATTTCGAAAACACACTGTTGACTAGATAGAAGTGCAGCAGCGAGAGGCATGTTTGAAACACAAGAATACAGTGGGTGTTGTTTGTACCCGTGCAATAACTAAGCTGGGGAGTTATCAGTAGGTAACATATGAAACCTCTTAGTAAAGCAGCAGTTCAACAGCAGATGAACAGAGACCCTGCCATCAAAATAACATGTCAAGTTTTACACCTCATGCTCTCATCGAGCACTGCAGTCTCCTTTTAGTCTTGCTTATCTGTTTAGGAATCTCAGCGTCTGTTGGATCATGGGTGTTGGAGTCCAAAATATGCTCCTTTCAGCCATGTCTTTAATAAACACACAGAACCTAAATCCCTTTAGAGCTTTAAGTTTTTTTATGCGTCAGTAATTACATTCTCCAAGAAAGTTCATAGAAAAAACATGCTTAAACTTCCAAATCCTGGATCTGCATTTCAATCCTGTTTGACCTTCTAAACATCTTCTGTTCACTCAGTTTGAATATGGGTATATATGGATATGAGATAGGGCTTTGGTATATGGGCTTTAAAAATAATCCAAGTCAGCTCCTCCCATATACTTATCCTTATATACAAAAAAAAAATCCTATTGTCATGGCTACAAGTGAAGGAAATACCAGGATGTTTTTCATAAGTTAAAATGTCATTTAAAAAAGCAAGCAAAAATTGTCTCAATTAAAAAAACAAAAAATTAAAAAATTAAAAAAAGAAGAAAAATAAAATACAAATAATAAAAAAGTAGCCAATGTGTAACTATCCATTTAGCAATTTATAGTTTTTTTATTATTAAATTAAATCCATTTTAAAAAGACTGTGTGGAAATAGCAATATTTAGCAGCAAATCTATATACTGGTAACTCAAGTACTTTTAACCACAATTACACTGGGTGAAATATGATTGCTTTGGAGCAAACCAGTCCCAAAAGTGTTCACAAGGAGATAAAAAAAAGCAAAATATTTATTTTTAAAAGTATAGATTTAATTAAAAGCACTTTTTATAGCTGACATACAATACCCCCTTTTCAATTTCAGTTAGTTGTTTTTCCCACACTAGTGAAATGTCCTTTTACTGGAATTTTCTATCAAAATTACCAGAATTCATCAACAAAAATACAACAGACAAGGAATCAACTTCATCAGTTACATACAGTATGGCCATAAGCTTAGTCACCAAATTACAGCTGCTTTTGTAAAGGCTGTCAAAGCTATCATTTCTTTTCTTAGTTATCACTTTGGAGATCAAAAAGGCTGCCCACATACAAAGAAGAAAATTTAGAGATTCAAAAAACCACACATTATAAAAACAATTAAAAAAAGATCCTAAATGTTATTTCTGAATTCAATTTTAATATTCTTCAAGTCACCGTCAACCTTATACTGAATGGATTGTTCTTGTATTTGAAAATATGGAAGAATAAAATGAAGGGGAGACATGTCTCGTTAGGGAGATAGTGCCTTTGAGATGAAATGAAACCTTTTATTTGGAGAGAGAACTACTGAAAATGATCAGTGGAGTAATCCCAGCCTTTTACTTCCACCTCAGTCAATCATGTCTGCTTTAATGAGTAAATACACTGGCACAGAGCAAGCTGTAGTGGTCAAGCAAACTTGAGAGAGCAACAAAAATCACAATGTCTCAGTGTTTCACAGAGATTATATCATCCAAGACAAAAATAAAAACATCTACAGAAATCATGTGGAAGGTGGAAAGACCCAGAGTTGAAATGATTCTTTAACTCTTTAAGATAGTTAGGGAGAACAGGTGAAACCTACTGAACAAATCATGCCTCACACGAGTAAACTTCAAACTTTAACCACATGAGCAAACAGTTTTATCTTTAAATTCCTAAATTACACCTTTCAATCACCTATTTCTCCTTCAAATTAGCTGAAAAATAAACACATTTTCATTTTATTCATTTTTCACTTCATCAGCACATATTTCATTATATTGTCTAAATGGAGTATTTAAACATGACATTTCAGTAAACTGCCACTCAGTCTCCCCGACACTTTTCCTTCCATATTTTTAAGAACATTGAGTTTTATATACTTAAAATGATCCAATATTCAGCCTTTATTGCACCTTTATGTCAAAGTTTGTGTTATTTATAAGAGGTGATACAGAATTATTTTGATAATATGATGCAAAATTTGTTTCCTTTAAACTTGTTTTTCCCCTCAGAAAAAAACATAATTCAAATCTATAATACCAATTAAACATATTGGAGGGTTTTTTTTTCTTTGATAGCTGTTCAGAAGCAGATCAATTACTTTGCACCACCACAGCCACGATCAGTACCATTTTTCTCATCCCATATTCATGATTGATGCATCTTTGTTTGGTTTGTGTAAATGACAAAAGGAGAACAGTAGTAAATTAACTAGAATATCTTTTATTGGTCAAATTTGATATGACCACAGTGTGAAAAGCAATAACGTAAATCCCACTGAAACATGGGAATGAAGGGTACTAATATAAAAGTTCTCCATACCTGAATGAATTTTAATCCATGTGCATTAAATGTGTGTGAATGTGTTGGGTGTGTGGCTTTCTAGTCAGACCAAGCATTAACTGATTATGACAATTACTCCTCTTTCTTCACAGCACACTTTCACACCAAGTAAATCGATATTATAAGAATATAAACATAAATAATTGATGGTTTCACAACCATATTGTTTCATACTGTGTCATTTTATGCTCCCGCTGGCATATATATCCAAACACAAATTGACCGCAGTATTAGGTAAACAGTGTCCTTATTTTTTCACCACCTTCTCCAGATAACCAATAAATCTTCTCAGGTTGCCTTTGATGTTATCCAGCACACAAAGCTGTTGAGTGCTGTATTTACCTTTTCCTTCCTTACGAATCTATCAAAAGCAAGAAAAAGAAAGCAGATGTTATTACAAATATGGAGAAAAATCCCACAATGGATTGAAAAGATAAAAGAGAAAAAAATGTTTCTCCAAACTGTAACGAGGGAGAAAAAAAAAAGTAGAATGAAATAGTGGCCAACCACCAAGAGCAACCATCAGTTTAAAAAAAGAAAGCAATTAATCTCCACTACCTTTGCCTTGAAGACAGGCTGAAGTGCCTTGAGTGCAGGTAGTAAATTGATGTTTTTAGCAGCTGTTTCCGCCTCTTGCCCATCCGCAAAGACATCAAACAAAGCGTCGAGGGCTTCCCCATTTACAACCAAGTCGGCGTCCTTTGTTGCAACTTGAAGCAAGGCATTTCCAATCATCTGCAGGGGTAGAAGTTTTCAGAGGAAGAACCGACAATCCGGGAGAAGCATAGAGAGATACCTGATACAATGATACCTGTAGGGTTTCTGCCGTGCCCTTCTCTTTGGCTAACATGCTGCCAGTGATGCCCAGAATGGCGACGGCGTTGACCCTCACGCTGATGACATCACAGCGGGCTGCCGCTTCGCTCAAGCTCATCAGCTGCTGGGGGGTCATGCACTAACAAAGACGAAAACAACCATGTAGACATCAAATTGCTTGGTGCGAGAACAGTCAATAGTTATAAAAAGAGTAGTGTCTGACAGAAGTGTAAAGATACACTTCTGTAAAAAGGCATGATTTATTTAGCAGAGTGACTATTATTCAGACTGTAAAAATGTTCTTAATTTTTGTAAATTTAGTCATTTTCTGTTTGGTCATAGTAGGCTTTAGGAGGTTGCTTTACCTAAATACAGAGTTGAGACTATTTTCTTTTATATCTTTTGTGTCTCTAGTGGCTTTTTTGAGTTTAGAGACAGGAAATGAGAGTAGAAAGATGAAGAAGAGACACAGCAAAGAGCCTAAGGCAGAGACAAACATGAGCCACTGCATGAGGACTGCAACCTCCATACATGGAGGTGAACTGCCTGGCACCACAAGATATTTTAAAGCTTGAGCTAAATTAGTGGAAAATGATGACTTTTTTTAAAATTGCATATATTCTACCTGGACCAGCTTTTGGACTATTCAAATTTTGGCGTATTCTTTACCTGGGCAATACTTTTGGTCGCCATTATCTGCAAAAGAGAACGTACAGCACTGATGACAGCCTCAAGGAATTCCTCATCTTTTGGTATCTCTGGAAAGCAAGGACAGTCATTTCACACATGCTGTTCTGGTTTTCAAGCTTCAGTATGAGTTGATTCCTGATACAAAGAAACTCAATATCCTAAATAAAAGTGTAACATAAATATGAGACCTGCAGCACCGAAGACCAGCGAGGACAGGTGCTGAGCGGCTTCCTGCAGGCCTGCTGCGCCACCCAGAGACTCTGCATCCATGGTGGAGAGGATGCTATGAAGACATGTCAGCGCCCGCGACTGAACACGCTGCATTCTACAGGAAGACAAGACTTTTTATAAAAGAGTTGGTTGGCATGAATGAGTGAAGATGGAGTACATTTCAGATTGGAGCACAAGTCCCAGAGAAGATAAGACTTGCAGAGAATTACCTCTTTAGCAGGCCTCTCCAGGAGGGATTCTGATGGCACACCTCTTTGGCTTCCTGTCTGGGGAAGTTGGTCTTTTTAAGAACCTTGAATTAAGAGAAGAAAATAACAATAACACATTAAATATGCATAAGCGACATTCCTGTTATATGGCACTGGCAAGTAGTTCTATCTGGCCAACGTGTGCAAGAAATGGGAGTAGGGGCGAGTCGCTGCATAATCAGAGTTATAATTTATAGGTTCCAACTTGTGAAAACAGAAATAACACTTTAGCTCCTTAGTTTATATGCAGTACGGTCCTTTCTTATCCCCTAGTGACAGCGGTGAGGGGTGATTGAGGAAGAAGACTGATATTTGCCTTTTCTGGTATGTTGTGGTTGATCAAGGCCCCCTGAATCTCAGCTGACAAGCACAGTGGAGACATCAGATTGGACACTCCATCACACAGGCCATCAGGACCCATGTCGCTTTCATCACTGCTCGATTCCTCCTCCCACTCATCATCAGAGGGGTCTTGACAGAATTGTAATAATACATTTTTAGAACAATCCAGGGCATTTCTCGGCATTCAAATGAACTCTCTTGGTGCGTTTCTCGCTGTAACAGCCTTTTTGAAAGACAAACACATACTTGGTGGCAGTGTCACAGAAAATAAATTTGATGAAAAGCGCCTGGGGTCAGCACTGCTGTCCATGCCCTCAACACTCACCGTCAGAGCAGCACATGTTGACGATGATCTCTAAGGACGTTTGCTGGGCTGTCAGCAAGGCCACTGCCTCCCTCAGCTCCTCCTTACCCCTCTGGACACAAATAAAGAGCCATGTGAGTCAACATCCAACTATAACAATGACTGTTAGGACTGTTATCAGACAGTCTGGGTTAAGCAGCTCACCTCAGACTTATTCCTGCTGATGTACTTGAATGTCAAGTTGCACATTTTCAACCTGTGATGTGAGTGACAACCTGCTTCAAAAGGTGCTTCTTTGAAGAATTTGAGTTAAAGTTATGCTTCCCTATTAATTATAACTACCTGGGTGATAAGTGCTTGCCACAGCTTAATATTTAGTCTGGATAGCTAGTAAAAACATTTATCTGAGACACATGTAACCTTATTGTGTATCCCACAACACTGTTTCGAGGCGATTTTCAGGACATCACCATGGATGTCACCAACGATCTTGGAGTTGGCTGTGACTTTGAGCTGAGGGGGACAGCTCAGTCTCGTCGGGGTCAAGTCTAGGGGGCGTCAGCGTGGTGGAGGCCAGCCGCTAGTCCCCACATGAACTGGTCTCAGTGCATTCCTAATCTGCTCCCACCAACCCCGGCAGTTTTGTCTGCGCCTTCAGTCTGGCTTTGTGGTTATGGATGACTCAGACGTCGCCTTTTCACCTGCCACTAACGGATGCTTTCAAAATACAAAAGTGGATCACTTCCTTGCCATGAGCACAGATGTACAGAGTTCAAACTGCGGGGCTATCTGTGAGAGCCCAAAAAAGCAAGTTATATGTTGACCGGGGACATTAATAATGATCCCCATTAAAAGTGTAAAGACAGCTTCATATCAAAGGTGCAGAATGAGGACTAAAATTACACCTCAGGCACTGAATCAGCCAACATCGTGTTCATCGTGTTAGGCAAGAGTCTCATTCAAATCTCTTTTTTGCCTAAAACATGAATAAGTGTACATATGTAATATAGATAACTGTTAACACGTTGTGTACTGAGAGGTTTACAGTTTTTCTACTTGAAATATTAAAAATGAACTACGTTGTCTACTCTAGTAGACAACTTTTTATGTCCTTCTGAAAAATATCGGCCAGTTTTTCAGATAAAAGGATGAATGGCACATGCAAATGACAACATTCTCTGACTATGAAATATAACACGTTTGGATTTCAGTCTCGAACAATAGATAATATGAGAATCGGAGGAATAATTATGGAAAAGAATTTCATTTTGCATAATGATCTTTTACAACATGGGTTTAATGGATCAGTAAAATAGGCACAAAAGTTTATTTCTCTTATTTATCACTACTAATCTGAACCAAAGCTAATAAACAACAAAGATTTGCCCAAGAAATGAACACTGATATTGCCAGATCTTCATGTGTCAAGACTAGGCTGTCTTCAGCTTGCTTTGAAAGTTCAGGTGTATTTCAGTGGGACCTGTGATGTGCTGAGATTCCACTTACAGGAAGGAGGTCGGAGAGGTCGCTATCAAATTTTGCAGCTTTCCCATTCCGCTTATTTTTAGGTGCCTCCTCCTCTTCGTCCATCTCCTCCTCAGCAAGCTCTCCCGCTGCCTGTTCCCCTACATCTGTCGCTGATGGGGAGTTTCTCTGATGAACCTCTTCTGCTTTTCTGAGTTCAAGGATCAACAAGCCTGCATCCAAATCCAGGCACTGTGACAAGGTGGCCATCACAGCGTTCAGGGTCTGGGCCTGACGGGCAGCAGGTAGACTGCCCTTCATGTTCCACAGTGTACCTGAGCAAAATGAGAGAGGCAAAAAAAACAATAAGAAAACTCAGAATGACTGCATTTACATTATTTTTAGTGTTCTACATTTAGCTAGCAAATGTTAAAATGTTTGAGCATTAAGGAAACAGACAAATAAAGAGGACAAACTGTACCTGCAGCCAACGTCCTGAGGAGAGTGTGAGCCATGCCTGGCTCAGATGACAACAGCACATTCTCCAGGGCTCTGAGGACAGCAGCGTTCATGCTGCAGAGCAGCTCTGGGTTATCCTCAGTCACAGTGTGCAAACAGTGGGCTGGGGAACACACACAGCACAGTCTGACTTCTCCAAACACCCACACTGCATTAATTCATCTTATTCCAACATACAGCAATGTTTACATGTCCAACTCCCCTTAATATTCAACAGTATCAATAATAAAAACTGGCACCACAAAGCTATATACACATTTAATTAAGTTTTCTTTTCCAATGTCTTTGCTTTATGGGGCTGTGTGTTGTATTTATGAGTCTCCAGTAATTATGGGTTGGAGTTGACCTTGAAAAAGACATACAAATACTTTTGGGGAAATTTTCAACTTTAATTTGAGCAGCTCAACAGAAAACACGTGCCACTCTCATAGTTATCTAGACCTTGTTTATTCAGCAGCTAGTAATTTTAGTTTAGTTTACAGACTTGAACAAGGAGAGGGAAATCCACGTCTCAAAATGTAACAAAACCCACATAGTAGCACTTCAAAAGCAAAGAATTATATTCTACTTTAATTTTCTTACTTGGCACCAAAATTAAAAAAAGATAAACCAACTCACTTAAAGATTAGCTGGATCTTCTCATGGTCACTCGACAGCTTAAGAGTAAATCTAATTATTAGTTCAGTTATTCTGCCCAACTGGATTGGTTTAACATTGACACACAAGCTATAGCAGCCCTCTGAAAGCTCAGAAAAAAAGGCAATAATACATGTGTTTAGTGAAGTATCAGACAATTCTTGTAAGGTTGAAGTTCCAAACTTTCCCCTTTCATAAATATGAATGTTGCTTCCCTCCAGGGAATAGTATTTAACCACAGCGATGTGCAAACTCAGACGAGGAGGGCCTGGCTATGCTGTTGCGTTGACATGAATTCAATTTTCATTGCAGCCAGCTGGTGTAAACTGCCCTTGAGCTCGCTATTAAAATGTAGACATGGCTGAGTGACTCTCAGTGATGCAGCCTGTTCTTCGCTGCTCACAGGTGCACGACTGGCCTACAAACCACTAGAACTAGATGACCCAGCAGTAAAGTTAATGGTTATGCACAAGCGCAGTTTGTTGTTGGTGAGGATCCAAATGTCAGTCCTGCCTGCACATGCACGTCTGATATGAACGCTCACGGCCAAGTGGAAAAGGCGGTAAAAGATACGGGATGAAAACACAGAGTCGGTCAAGAGTTTTAGAAATTCATATTACCTGAATGACCTAAAGTGAAACAAAGATGCACAAGGGAAAAAAAAAAAAGTAGACTGAAAAGCTCAAGTTTAGTTTTCAACTAGAATTATGACTTTCACCAATCAAGATGGACTTTATATCTTCACTGTATCAGTCCAGATTAAGGATGTATGCACTAAAAATTTTAAACAATCTAGCATTTTCTAGATGACATACATTAAGCTGTTTGTTTACAAGAATAGATCAAATTCATCATTTCACCTTTTTTAAGTCCCTTGGTCTAACTCAGATTGCTTTCCAGCATGTGAATGTTGGAAAAGCTATCATAGATTTGGCCAATTAAGCTTGTTTTGATAAAATACAAAGCTGTAGACAATGAAAGTGGATAAAATTCAAATAATGGAAATACACAACACCTTCTAAAACATGAAGCCTTGTCACACACACACATGTACATTGCAATTCACTCCAAATTTCTTATTATGATCTTCACAATTGGCATAACTCCATAGACATAAGGTCATAATGGTATTGACCTTTTGTGTTATCTAAACAACTTCCTTCAATATGTTTCAAGTACACAAAAGATGTGCTTGAAACTAGCATCTGTGGAGTTGAAACCAAAGCAGCAAATAAGTCTGTTGGAGTTCGAGTGTGTTGATGTCCAGCTTTCTCTTTAGTTTTATGCCTTAACACCTGATTTCAATAAGAAATGAAATTGTGCAATTTTCAAATAAAAAAGTATGACAACCAGTGAGAGTTTTAAGCCCACCTGCAGATGTGGCCAGTTCTACATTGTGTGGGTGTCTCTCCAGACACTGGACCACCACATCCAAGAGACCGGACTTGTTGAAGACAGACAGCGCCTGGCTGCTGTTCTCACTACAAAATGAATAGGAGCAAGGCAAGACAGCATATCTGGATCAATAACTATTAATTAACATAACAACATGCTTCAGTAACCTCACTGTAGAAGCTGGAAAGCATACAAGGACTTTGGTTTTTTTTTGTTTGTTTTTTTAAATGAGACACTTTGAACTTTCTTCTCAAGGCACTGGGCACCTGCAACACTTTTGAGCTGCTCCCTGCTAACAAAAACAACACTTGACAGCAAACACATCAGTAAAAACAGGATGTACAACTTCATAGCTTACCACAGATTCCACAGCAGGTTCACGGCCTCAATGGCCACAACCTCCACAGTGCTGTTCTGGTCACTCACAATGGTACTGTCAAGACCTGCACAACACTGGAGAAAGGAAACAAACAAACAAAAAAAAAAACTGTACTTATAGTATCAATAAAAAAAATAAATGAAAATTTAACTCCATCTGTGATCAGATAGTTGAAACATTTATTCAGGCACCAGAAGGCTTGTTCTAATTACAGGGGAAGTGCACTCCTCAGCTCCCTGGTCAGGTCTATGCAGGGGTGCTGGAGAGGGGAGTACAATCGATTGTCAAACCTCGGATTCAGGAAGAACAATGTGGATTCCATCCTGGTCGTGAAACCTTGGACTAGCTCTATGTCCTCACTAGGGTCCGGGAAGAGGAGTGGGAGGTCGCCTAACCAGTTCACATGTGTTTTGTCGACTTGCAGAAGGTATTCAACCATGTCCCTGGGGCACTTTGTGGGAGGTTCTCTGAGAGTACAGAATAGTGAGTTCATCGTTATGGGCTATCCAGTCCCTGTACAAACAGAAAAAGAGTCTGGTTCGCATTGCTGGTAGTGAGTCGGATTTGCTGTGAAGGTTGGACTCTGTCAGGGCTGCTCTTTGTCACCGATTCTGTTCATAACCTTTATGGACAGAATTTCTAGGCACAGTCAGGGGATGGAGGGAGTCTAGTTTGGTGGCCAAAGGATTCAATCTCTGCTTTTTGCAGATGATGTGGTCCTTTTGGCTTCACCAAACCATGACCTTCAGCTTTTCTTGGACTGGTTTGCAACAGAGTTTGAAACGGCTGTGATGAAAATCAGCATGCCCAGATCTCAGTGGGAAAAGGCTGGAGTGCTTTCCCTGGGTATGGGAGGAGGTGGTGCCTCATGCGGAGAAGTTTAGGTGTCTTGGGGTCTTCTTTAGGAGTGAGGGGAGACGGGAAGGAGACTGACAGGCAGATTGGTTCAGCATCTGCAGTAGTGCAGGCTTGGTTCTGGTCTGTTGTGGTAACAAGAGAGTTGAGTTGAAAGCCAAGGCTTTCTGTTTACCAGTCGAACTATGTTCCTACCCTCACCTATGGTTATGAACTGCGTTTCCTCCGTAGAGTGGCTGGGCTCTCCTTCAGAGATATGGCGAGAAACTCAGTCATCCAGGGGGGACTTGGAATAGAGTCGCTGCTCTCCCAAATCAATGGGAGCAAGTGTAAGTGATTCAGGCATCTGGTGAGGATGGACCCTGGACGCCTCCATCAGGGGGTGTTTTAGGTACGTTCAACTGGGAGAAGTCCCCATATAAGACCCATGACACACTGAAGAGATTATATCTCTCAGCTGGCCTGGGAATGCCTCGGTATCTCCCCCAAAGGAGCTGGAGAAGGTGGCTGGGGAGAGGGAAGCCTGGGCCTCTCTGCTTAGACTGCTGCTCCCATGACCTGACCTTGGATGGACGGACGGACATTAAGATATTTGGGTACTGGTAACGACTCAAAATATCAACCCAAAAGCACATAAAAATACATATATATACATATGAAGATTCATGCCATCTGCTCTATTCGTTTCACTGTGCATGCAGCCTCTTTTTTCTCGTCATCGCTGCCTTTTGCCCGGCAACGATCCCTAATTGCTGCAGATATTTGAGCCTGCCGTGGCAGCTGCTGATGAGGCTGATGGGGTGAAGTAAACCGGCGCCTCACCTCCCTGAGAAGGGCCGTCAGAGGAGTCATTACGTCGTGCTTCACCATGTCCTCACACACCTCATGGTTTCCACATGCGCTCAGATTCCTGTGAGGCAGAGACAATCCCACACACACATCAGTTAATTCAATTATGTGTGTATGAAAGAAGGCAGCCAGGAAAAAAAAAAAAAAAAAAAAACACTGAGTGACTGTTTTATTTTGATATGTGACGTATAAAACCTGCTTTGAGGTTTATTATTAAACAAAAGTGAAATTAGTCATGAAAGCAGTACAAGAGTAGAGATGAAATATTCATTTTTCTTTTTGGGAAGTAGAAATGGTCCGATAACTTTTTTTTTTCTCCTTTTGATATCAATTCCAACATCTGATATTTGGTAGAAACACTGAGTACCATACAGAAATCAGAGTTAATTTTTTATTTATATTTTCATAACAAATTAAAAGGTTACTTTTCACTTTTATATTCAGCCTGTAGTTTACTTTTAGAAGTAAATTAACTTATGCATGAGCAGTGTTGATCTGGGATGTTACCTGAGAACGTGACAAAAGTAAAATCAAGGCATCAGTAAAATCTTGCCTCCAATTTAACCGTATTCCCACCAGATCTATTTTAAGATTTTGTAAATATCCCTCCATGGCATATTCAAGTCCCATTTAAATGTTCCTCAATAAAAAAGGGAGTTTTATCTAAAACATCTTGGGGACAAAGTTTTCACCAATTTGTCTCATTTCAGAAAAGTAAACCAAGGAGTTTACTGCTGTGGCACATCCATCTTTCTCTCTCTCTCTCTCGATAAACTTGTGCTTTTTCACGTGATGGCTTACTAAATGCCTTAAACTAATAAAGTTACTTCTGCTATTTTTAACATTTATGTGAATGATAAAACCTTCAGTTGTACCAGTTACTTTTGGTCCAAGAACTGAGCTTGGTTTCTCACACATGCCACTGCTTCTCCACCTGGTGACTCAAAAAAAAAACGATACAACACCCTTATTTTCAGCAATATCAGCAACTATTTCCAATAGTGGTTTTGGTATCAGGGTAAATCTATTTCTGAGTGAGTTTAGGGAGAGGTTAAAGGGCTTTTCCAGTCAGAAAATGGGGGAAAAAAAACTAAAATGATAACTTTTTTTCTCCATATGAAGAGACTTTATATGAACAAATAAAATGTGAAACTACACTAAATTATCAAAGTCAAAATAGTAACTTCACACTGACCACAGTTTTAAGTTTTGATTTTAGCATGGCGCCCCCTGCTGACAAACACAGAAAGGTGACAATTACACTGAACAACATTATTCATCACACAGTGTGTCATATTGATTGGATTTGGGGTTTCAAATGGCCCACCTTCACCAGTCAACAACTAAACAAAGGAAGGGAAAATTGTAACATTGCCCATAAGACCCCGGGATCAGTCCTCAAAATATGGGTGGATCAGCTCAGGGAACTAATACAGCAAGAATGGATTCCCATAAGACAGGATCTGGATCACAAATTAATATCTAGTATGCCAGCGAAGTTCTGAAGAAAGTTCAAGACAGCAAATATTAACTGTATGAATTAATGTGATGCTTTTGTTGCCATTAAAAACCTTTGTGACTTATGATTACTAATTTTCAGCATACAATGGAAACATAAGACAACAAACTTTGCACAAACCAAAAAGCAAAAAACTTAGACAAAACTGTCTTGACACTATGATGACTTGGGGGGAACAAATGACCAACTCCCACCTGAGCAGAAATCCAATCAATCAGAGATGCACATACATGGGCAAGAAGAACCCTGAAACACTGCATAGCAGTTTGAATATTTACAAGGTGCAATACCAACCACATTATATGTTTTAGAAGTGCTTTTGTGTAAGCACAAGAGCTGATCAACTGCTTTTCTGGTCCACCGTCACTATAAACTTGTCTATAAATCCAGTAATCACCAAACCTGTGGAGTTCTCTAATTCATGAGAGAACCTAACCACAATAAAAAAAAAAAAAAGCCCGGTATAGACTAAGGATATCCAACTTTATTGGAAAATAGCAGATTTTGATTTGAGCAACAAATACAGAGGGATCTTTGACACTCCAAAAACACAAAGATGCAAACAAAATTTAAAAAATGTTGAAGATCATGTAAAAATATTGCTTTAAATGTCTCCGTATTGTAAATGCCAGTTCAATATCCTCCTATGTTGTAACTGGAAGAAGAGAACAAAAAGGAAACTTAGGATGAGTGGAGACGTACTTCAGCTAAACACTAAACTGGTTCATTTACTGTACCCCAGTAAAGAAAGGCATCAAACACAAAATCAGCTTTTCTTTGTCCTGGTTTGGCATTTTATTACTTCCAACTTTGGAACCACAGCTGCTTCAAAATCATACCACTGAAGTTTGTTATGCGCATCGAAAGAAAAAAGTGATAACTCTACATAAAAATGTAAATAATCACAAATGGAAGGCAGAAAGAGCCACAAACAACTGAAGATTGTTGACATGAAGATCCTCCAAACAATATCAAAGGACGTGATGATCATGAGTTCAAGATTTAAGGCAGCTATTACTTCTTTTTTTTTTAACTTACTATTTTTTTTAAGTGGACAAATTCATTTGAGGCTCTGTGAAGATAATTCAACATATAGAAAAGCTGAAATCCTTTAACTTTTCTTACAATTTACTACCATGTAACCGATATGTAGCTATATATCTATTTGTCCCACATTGAATTGTCTATGTTTTGTTTTTTTATTTGAATGCTACATGTCACCTACTCACTCACACAAATTATAACACACCACACAGTCACCAAGGTGCACTCATCACTGTCTTGTCTTCTCTTTTGTGTCCCACTGTCTGTGATTTTAGTCCTCTTTGACAGAAAGTTTCTCTTTTTTGAGTTTTTCTCCATTTTCTCTATGGGGGTCAATAAAATATGGTAAACTGTCACGATGGCTGGTGAAGGGAACACACCTTCACACACACCCATGCACCCAAATTATAATAAATAAATGGAATATAATAAAATGCCAATACATATATGCCTTCAGGTTTTGCCAAATTTAATATGAACCATGAGTGTCTAGGCAGACAAAATAAAATCTTCCCATTTGGATGTGAACATCCTAAAATATCTCAGTATTGAGCTTATATTAATTACACATATATGCCTTCAATTTATCATCTTATTTTTGTTTGGAAAGAGAAGAAAAACATAACTTTGCAAATATTTACTCCCCTGTTAGATGACACCTTCCCCCAGTTTTCTTTACAGAAATCAACTCATTTGGTGTATTGAGCTTTACACAAATTCACCTGAGCAAATCAAGTCATCTCCAGCTCTAGCACCATCACAGGTGCATCCCTTGCAGCTGGAGCGTCCCGTGGAGCATCATCCACCAGAACCACGTCGACGTGTGGACTCACCTGAGGGCTCCGGCAGCGGTCTCCCGGACAGTCAGGCTGCTGTCCAGCATCATGGGACCCAGACGTCTGACAGCGTCCCGCTGAAGGAAACCGGGGATGGTCTGGCTCTGCTGCACCACCCGGGAAATGCTGGCACACGCAAACTCTCGCACATCTGCGCTGGGGCTCTGCAACTACGGAAGCACACATGGAAAGTGGATTGTGACGTGTTTTCATTGAAGCCATGTTGAGCCGCAGCGCCCTGACAGTCGTGGAAGTAGCCAGTCTCGGTCACGTGACGGTCAAAAAGCCTTTATCGTTTCAAAGCGAGCACGCGTTCAAACAACAGGTCGTGTGGGTGTTCATACTTTCTCCAGCAGCTCCACGGCTGGGCAGCTGTCTTCGTCGAGGTCCTCCTCGTCGCCGTCTACCTCCTTCACTGCTCCCACGGGCAGCCACGCCGTGCGTAACTGCGGACGCTTGAACTTCGTAGTTTTACTTTTCCCCATCTTGGTGTGTCGTTACCTGGCTCTTCGTGTTAAATCGTGGTTTTCTTCCGTGTCTCGCTCGTGTTGAACGTGATCGATCAAGAATTAAACACACAAGCAAGTGCGCACGCTCATACGAGCTCGTGCCCGGCAGGAGGAAGCCATGTGGATGTGTCTCCCTGCCGTAAATCGCTCGCTGCTGCCAGAAGGCAGGCCACACCGTCGTAAAAAAAATAATAAAAGCAAACGGGGGAAGCCAGACGAACCACAACCCTTGATATATTTATATAAAATAACACACAAATACGAGACATTGCACATTCTCACACCTGATGTATTTATTGTGTAAATAACTTTAAAAATAGAAACATTCAGATAAAATACATGCTGAAATCAGAAACAGAAAAAAAACACATCTGGACTCACACTGAATGTGTAAAATACATTGAAAGTTATGTGAGCAGATCAGCAGCTTCAACGGCAACAACACAGGGATACTGTTAAAAGCCTAAATCAGTTCATTTCTTTGTTCCAAATGTGAACAAAATCCATCTCTGTGCTGCTCAGTGCACCATAAGGACCAGAACCGCTAAGTGGTCGGCGTCAGTCAAAACTCAGCTGAACAGAGCACACCAAAACGGGCTCACTGGATGTTTGGTCGTGGTTTGAGAATGAGTTTCCCCGTCTGCAAAGAGAGAGGCCATTTTAATAGAAAATACAGACGTATTAGCTGTATGAAAAGATTAAAGATCACAAGTTAAAAAAAGGCTCACTTACATCGTCACAGGACATATTGTATTCTGCTAAAACTGTGCGGCAACGGGCAGCAATTCTGAAGAGGCAAAGGTCAAAGACAGCAACCAACAAGGTGAATGAGAATCAGTGATTTCAGTTTAGTTGCTTCACTCCTGAGCCAAATAAAGGAGGCTACTTCCTGTTTACTACAGGAATCAAAGGATACATTGATGGTGCTACGACTCGTTTGTGTATCCCAGCAAAGAAGAGAGCTATCAAAGTGATGCAGCTGATGGTGAAGAAGGGATGATTCCAGAGTGAAGATAAGAAAGAAACCTACAGAGTAACATGAAAAAACAAATCTGATATGGTCCTGTGATAAAAAAAATCCACTTCAATGTCTGATATCATGAATGAACACTTAGCTCAGCTTTTTATGTATATCTGGCTGAGAAATGCCATGGTTTTACTTGAATAAAGATACCTGTTAATTCATTCATCATAAAATCCCCAGACTTTGAATAAAATCCATTTGTGCACATCTTATCACATATATTCCTATTTGCTTACATGTGTACTAATATCACACCACAATAAATAATCTGTCTCCAGTCAAGTTTTCTGTGAGGCTAGATGTGTCATGGGTTGGCTCGCTTTCTCTCTGATACTTACCTTTTGTGTGTCAGGGTCTATTAACCAATTCCACGCCCCGGTGGCCGTACAGACAGACACCACAATCAGAATCACTGAAACACGGGAATGAAACTCAATTAAACATCAGTCTTACTGCTGTATTAATGTTGACATTGACATCATTGTGCATTGTCCAAATGTGTCCACACATTGTGTTCTGGTGTTATGACATTATTTGTGTCTTAACGTTTTGGTCTTCATTGACCGTTTTGAATTATTATTTGTTGAAAAAAAAAAATAGAAAAAAAATGATATGACATTGAAAGTAGAGTTCAAGATAATGAAGAGAAAAATACACTTTGGGATTCAGAAAATAAAGCGGTTTTTTTGTTTGTTTTTTTCCTAGTCACACATTAGTTAATTTTTACTCACTTCTCCACCTGCCCGTGGCAGGTTGTAAACAGGAGACATACTCTGTCAGTCTTCTCTCAAAAGCCTTCAGATCTATTGAAAGAACGGGCACATTAAAATACTATCACTTCGATGTAGTTAATTATTTGTTGAGTAATCTCCTCGTCAAAACAATGATCGCGCAATTGAAACTGAATAATCAACATCACCTACATAGTTCAGTTTAAGAAAGTTGTATCTAAAATGGTTTAAAGTAAACTGAAAACACACGGGCCCGACACTGAGTGCACCATGTAAATACAATGTGTCAGTAAATAAATACCTATGTCAGTAAAGAAGCATTAACAGGGAGTAAAACATATTTGGGACTAAAACGATAGTGTTTGTCAGTAAGGTTAGCACAATTGCTAAATGTCGCTAGCGAATTAGCCGGCTAACGTAAAATGAACACACAATGTTAAAACGTAACTAAAGTCGTTTATTTGGAAATCTTCCTATAACTTTCTCCTTCACATCTAAAATCATTTTAAAATAAGGTAATTGGAGCTGGTTTGTGTTTTCGTTACCTTCAGCCTGCTCTAAAGAGTTCATCTCTGCCGACAACAGCACCCTTCTGTTGCTTGGCTGCTCCTCTGCTTCCGTTCAACTGAGACACAGACGGACAGGCCAGCCGACCAATCAGCATTGCCCTAAGTACGGAGCTGTATTGTGATTGGATAATAAACACACAAGAAGGACGTTCGAAAATCGAAGTCCCACCCTCCAGGTTGTTTTATAAATAGATCAGCTTCATTCATAAGACTATAGATGGCGCTGTTTCATTCTTAATCAAGAAAGTTGTATTCATTTCACTCGTTTATTTTTCAAAATACAGTTACCATCAGACCTATAGTTTCACAAAAAAAAAACTTCTCTGGTCACAATAACTTTGGCAACAAAGATGTAAATAAGTGCATAAAATGGCTTTAAGGACACAGTTTGAAGTGAATATTATGTTTCAATATTATTTGGCACATTTATTTCAAAAATACATATATGATTATCATCATATTTGGAAAATGAACATAGCAATTAATGCATGTATAAAAAATATGCATAATTATGAATGATAACAATTTAATACTTTTTCCATTATGCAATCCTTTCCCTTTGTTGTATTTTTGCATTAAAAATGATAAAATAAAATAATCACATTGATTATTAGAGTTAAATGCACAGCCTAACAATCCAACTCTGTACCTTTAAATGCATTAAGAAAAACTGATTGAAAAAATAATTTTACATCTTCTCAAACACACAAATGCAAAGCTTTCATTGTGCAGAGTAACAAATGCAGTTTAAATTATGTTATGTTGTTAAAGCCATGCATTGATTTTGAAATTAAAGCAAAAAGTCATGCAGGTTTTTTTAGATTGTGTAGCATGCTTTCTTGTTCATAGGTTGAAGTTTTTTCTGCAGCTTCACATTGAACTTTTCCCTCAGAACTTGATCTATCTCTTCATCAGTTATCTCTCTCATGTCTAAGATGTCAATTCCTTCTTCCGGTTTGTACGTGACCTCACTATAGGTCCAGCCGACCAGACCTTTGAATCCTGTCGGTGTCTGCAAAGAGCAGATGGACTTGTTGGTGAACAGTGATGTTGGGTCTGTTTGAAGAGCTTCGTTTCTCTCAAAGAAGTTTTCAGCCTCACGAGGCTCTAAGGTGAAGCAGTAGATCTGCTTTGTCAACTGCTTGTCCACCAAACTGGATTTGGCAAATTCTGGATTAACAACCTCTGGTTTTCTACCAGTCTTCTCCAGCACCCAGATGTCTCCTTTATCGATTAGACGAAAGACACCCGCTTTCTGCTCTTGGTCCTTTCCAGAGATGAGCTCCAGGGGCTCCCAAATTTGGGATGACATCCCAAAGCTTACATCTGCTATATAAGGCTTCCCATCAATGATAATTTTGTTAATGAGATGTTCCTCCAAAGGACCAAAGTCATTGAGGATACTGTTGAAGACTCTGGACCCCAAGGTTGTGGCGTTGAATCCCATTTTCCTCAGCACCCATCCAAACAGGTGGTTGTTCTCAAGACACCAGCCTCCACGGCCCTTCCTCACTATCTTATTGAAAATAGCTTCAAGGTCCATGATGATCCTCTCACCACAGTGAATGCTGAGATTTTCAAACGGGATCGACATGATGTGAAGTCTGTGGATCAACGTCAGTGTTGCAAGATCCGCTTTCTCATAAGAGCCATGGAAACCAATCCTTTGAAAATACTCCTCCAAATTCATTTTGTCTGAAAAAATGCATGACATTAAATTAATTTATTGACCTAGATTATTAGACAATTATACATGAATTTGGAAAACCATTTTATTTGCCTCAAGTATTCCAAATCTCTAAATAAAGAAAGAAAGAAATCCAGCAGCTCCTCTCGATTGAGCCTAATATGAACACTACTTAAGTTTAGTAGTATTTTCCACAAATAATACACAAATAATATGGAAATGATCCAATTACTTTTTTCTTTTAATACAGTGAATGAAAAATCAGTGTCAGCTATTTTCCAAGTTTAATTATATTATGCATTTGACACACAAAGAAACATAAGAACACACACACACAAACTCTGAAACAAGAAATATGAAGCTAAAATAATTAATCCTACCTTAGACAAGAAATCAGAACCCTTTACTCTTTTGAGAACAAATGGTGAGGAAACTCAACAGAATGGTATGTTCCAGAAAGACCTGAACCTAAAAGAGGGCTGAGCTTATAAACACGGTCAGATATGAGTTGGTTGATCATTAACCTATGTGTTATATATGGAGAGACAGAGTACGAACATAAATCTAAGTAAAGTACAAACACAATAGCAAAGCTTTGTTAGACTGTCATGTTGACAAAGTTTACGACTTCAAAATCTCATGAAGGTCAAATGTGCCCACAAAATAAGATTAGGTGAAATATCGCCAGTCCTGAAGTCCCTCTGAGAGCAAACTGAAACACTTCAACATCAGTTTTCATGTTAACATTATTGGAGAAACTGGGAAGTAACTGAGCTCTTTTCATTTACCTCTAAGAGAGAAAGGCCTCCAAGAGTTTTTCAGTCACTAAACTACACAATAGTGTATGGTGGGAGACTGTCACATGATCCATGGGAAATGTTCCTTTTTTACTTTAAAAAAAATCTAAAAAATGACAATTTTATTTGCCTACTGCAAATAATGTGCTGATTTGGTAAACATGTGTACTAAAAGTTTAGTTGCAAAGTAATTCAACATTATTTTAATGACTTTTGTCATTTAAAACAGCTGGGATCTACAAAAGATAGCGGAAAAGGAAAAAAACAAATTTTTTTGGATGGTGTCCTGCATGATATTTTTCTTCTATAAAGAAAAAAAAAAAGAAAAGCAGGTCATGCCTCAAAGTGGTCAAAAAACACTCCTTTAGGAAACCAATGACAATTTGATGGGGTGCCCCAATTGTGCGTGGCAACGTTCAAAGGTCAAAATTTATTGGTAGATTTTTAAAGGAGAACAAGCTTTTATATTATTATAGCTGTTTCATGTGAAGTGGGAGTGTTGTACTCAATGGAAATGAGGCAGCATCCATAAAGTAAGTCCTTACCATGAAGGTTTATTGTAATAAAACTCAAACAACAGCTGTGCAAACTACACAAACATTCGGGATTCAAAGCTCTGATCGGCATTCAGACATCACAGTCATTCCATCTAACAACTGCTGATCTCAGTTCAGAAAGAAACAACATCTGCTGTTCTGTCAGTAAGAAACCTTCATTTGTTGATAATGAAGAGAATATGCAGCTAGTTTACTGATAATTGAGATCATCTCGTTGCATTATTATCAGTCTTTTTGACAACTTTAACATTTGTGTTATGAAAATCAGAATCACTTTATTGCCAATGCCAGTAAAACTGGTTCACAGACGAGGAAGCTGCTCGGATGTAATGGTGCAGATGTCATATAAAATAACGGAAAGTAAAAAAAGAATAAAAATAAATACACAAGAATGAAGCTAAATAAAGAACAAATAAAGAAAATAAATACCTATTTAACATGCCTAATATTTATGAGTGTGAATAAAAATTACGGATATAGGAATGAGTTTGCTCAAACAGAGTAAAAACTGGAGTGCTCGGTGCTATTACTATCATTATGTTAATATTTCTATTAAAATATCACTATATTATTCAGCAAACATCTATCATCCTATCATTTATATGTAGAATAATATACAATTACCTAAATACTATAAAAGCTTTGGGCTACATGTTTTAAATGTTTATATCTTTTGCCAAATACAAATGTATACACTATGACAGATACACATTTTAATACAAAGGCTTATTGTTTTGACTTTAATGATCTCTTTGTGAAGACTTTTCAAAGTGTGTAAAAGGATCTGTTACTCGCAGGTTGAAGTTTTTTCTGCAGCTTCACATTGAACTTTTCCCTCAGAACTTGATCTATCTCCTCCTCAGTTATGTCTCTCATGTCTAAGATGTCAATTCCTTCTTCTGGTTTGTACGTGACCTCGCTGTAGGTCCAGCCAATCAGAGCTTTGAATCCTGTATCTGTTTGCAAAGAGCAGATGGACTTGTTGGTGAATAGAGATGCTGGGTCCGTCTGGAGTCTCTCACTTTTATCAATGAAATATTCAACCTCACGAGGCTCTAAGGTGAAGCAGTAGATCTGCTTTGTCAACTTCCTGTTCACCAAGCTGGATTTAGCAAATTCTGGATTAACAACCTCTGGTTTTCTACCAGTCTTCTCCAGCACCCAGATGTCTCCTTTATCGATTAGACGAAAGACACCCGCTTTCTGCTCTTGGTCCTTTCCAGAGATGAGCTCCAGGGGCTCCCGTACCTGGTTTGAAACCCCAAAGCTTACATCTGCTATATAAGGTTTCCCATCAATGATGATTTTGTGAATTAGATGCGAATCAAGAGCGCCAAAGTCATTGAGGATACTGTTGAAGACTCTGGAGCTCAAGGTTGTGGCATTGAAACCCATTTTCCTCAGCACCCATCCAAACAGGTAGTTGTTCTCAAGACACCAGCCTCCACGGCCCTTCCTCACTATCTTATTGAAAATAGCTTCAAGGTCCATGATGATCC
>JAOWBL010000018.1:18127718-18167429 GCA_028564865.1 Zenarchopterus dispar
TGTGTGTGTGTGTGTGTGTGTGTGTGTGTGTGTGTGTGTGTGTGTGTGTGTAATTTCATAATATCCTATATTATATAATATCACCGAGTAAGGAGTTCACTCTGTGAGTTTCATAATATAAGTTTTATATGAAAATTGTCAACGACGAGGACAAACTGAGGGACTAAACTATGTGAGTATGACATTTTGCAGTGGTGATGTCTAAAATGACAGTTTAATAAAAAATGTATTACACTAATTGGCTATTCAAAGGGCAAAACAAACTACAATTTACACTACTCGAAACTTTTTAAAGTTGGTTTATTCTGAAGGCGCGAAATTCTACCGGAAGCTGCAAAGTTACATTAAGTAAGAACAAAGAGCTCTAATTTATCTTTCAAAATAAAAGTTTTGATACAAAGAAAATGTACAAATTCGAGCGTTATATGAACGTTTCATTTTCAAATAAAAATAAAATGATTTCTTGCGAATTTTTATGTCACTCAAGTTTGATTTTCATGTCTTATTGTTTCTCTATCGGACAGATATCTGGCAGTCAATTGCTTTTACTATGAAGGAACGTGTGGTTGTATTATTGTCGTGATCACGATGATCTCTAAGTGACAAGGAAGCAGAAGCTCTCTGTAGAGTTACAGAGCGGTTTTTGAGTGATAATAAGCATACATTTTATACTCTTGTTGCTGTCCTCTGAGGATTTTAGTACCGACGAATAAAACGTAAGTAAACCAGCTGTCCAGAGTGCAGCATTTCTTTTTACTGTGTCGCACACTAAGGCTGTTTGTTACTAAGTAAGAGCATAAATATTTACTGAAAATTGCATTAATTGACCGTAAATGCATATATTTGAGTATATGTGAACTACGAACTATCACCTACTTTCATAAGTCTAAAAAAGCAGAGTAAGAGTAGAGTTATTTATGGATAAAGTGTTGGATCGGCTTGTATTAACTTTTACATGTGTCTTTTTACAACGTAGATTTCACAAAAAATAATAACCGAGAAGGACTCCTGAAGTTATCAGAACATGAATAGAACGACGGGTTAGTTTGACAAGACTGTTTACAAGATCAAAACACTTCCAGATACGATAAATTCATATTACTGACTATGTAGAATCAAAATGAAGTTGTGCCAAGGTTAAAACTAGAGCACGTGTAGATAGAAATGACCATTTCTCAATGCTCATTGAAAATATAATTTTAATTTGATCCTAAGCTGTTTGGTTGCAAATTATCATTAAAATAGTGTACATGTGGAAATTTAGAGCAACTTTAAATCCAATCCAGCCTACAATGAATGTCTGGAAATGAGTGGCAGAAATTTTATAAATAAAGATTGCTCCAAGAAACATCAAATAAATAAGTAATTTAAAGAAAAATGTTTTTTAAATGCATTTCATATAGGTTTAAAGTGGAGATTAAGCTATTTTTAAGTATCCAAATATTTGTACATATCTTTTATTATCTCGAAGCAGAAAAGGTCAATGAGTTAACCCGTAGCTTGTATCTTGAGTTTTCCATCTTAGTTGTTCTTTTTTCCGTATTTCTTTCTTTATGGACCATGTTGGTATCCATTTTTTAGATCTTTTTCTACTAATTTTTCACCATCTTTTAAACTTACAGGTATCCCATCTTGACATGGAACGTGCCGGTGGACACACGTTTTTAATAACTGGAGGATGTGGCTATTTTGGCTATAGGTGAGATCACTTTGATATTGTTTAATAAACCTCTCCAACTGGTTCAGGAGACATTGTATAGTTGTTCTGTGTGGCCATGTTGCATGACCACAAGATGACAGTATTGTTCCAGGTATCTCAGCTCTAGGAGCTCTTGGAGAACCAAATAACTCTGTGGATTGTCGCAGAAATGAATGCAGTTAATTATTTTGTCATCTAGTTTAATTGCATGATGTTCGTTCAGCTTGTGTAATTTTATGATTTTCACACAATTTCCCATTTATTTATTTATTTTTTTTAACTTATTTTCAGTCTTGCTTGCTCTCTACATAAAGATGGAGCCAAAATCCGTCTTTTTGATGCCATTCCTCCAAGCCAAGAACTTCCCGAAGGCATTTTGTTTGTGCAAGGTGATGTACGTGAATATGGGCAAGTAGAGAAGGCTGTCACTGGTGTGGATTGTGTGTTCCACATCGCTTCTTATGGCATGTCTGGTAGGGAGCAACTGAACAGACATTTGATTGAGGCGGTCAATGTTCAAGGCACACAGAACGTCCTGAAGGCTTGCATTGAGCATGGAGTGTCCAGGCTGGTTTACACCAGCACATTCAATGTGGTATTTGGAGGCCAAGTAATAGAGAACGGCGATGAAAGCCTCCCATATCTGCCTCTCCATCTTCACCCAGACCACTACTCCAGAACCAAGTCCATAGCTGAGATGGCAGTGTTAAAGGCCAATGGCACGGCACTGAAGAGCAGCCCTGGGGTGTTGAGAACATGTGCACTGCGCCCCGCAGGTATCTATGGGCCTGGAGAGCAGAGGCACCTGCCCAGGATAGTTGGCTACATAGAGAGGGGGATCTTCAGCTTCGTTTATGGTAATCCCAGCAGCCTGGTGGAGTTTGTCCATGTGGACAACCTGGTGTCGGCACACAAACTAGCTGCAGAGGCTCTAACTGCTGAGAAGCAGTGCCGCTCTGCGGGCCAGGCCTACTTCATCTCAGACGGGAGACCTGTCAACAATTTTGAATTCTTCAGACCTCTTGTTGAGGGCTTGGGCTACCGCTTCCCCAAAGTACGGCTGCCTATTTCTCTGGTTTACTTTTTTGCCTTTCTCACGGAAATGATTCACCACATCATCGGGCCCTTCTACAACTTCCAGCCACTGCTGACACGTACAGAAGTGTACAAGACGGGAGTTACACATTATTTCAACATGTCAAAAGCCAAAGTGGAGCTCGGATATGAGCCACAGGAGTACAACCTAGATGAGGTGGTAGCGTGGTTCAGAGGCAGAGGACATGGAAAAAAATGTCACAGATCTTCTATCAGTAGACTGCTATTTGACGTCCTCTTTGTTTCTGCTCTAGTGGCTGTGGCTCTTTCCTTTCTTCCTCTTGTTGGAAGTTGATGAAAGGCTAAAGAGTAATTGTTAACCAACATGTCATTAATACTGAATCAAGACCGATGAATGATTAGATACTTTAATTTGTTTACATCTGGAATGCAGTTATAGTCGAAGACTTTCAAAGTAAAGAAATTTCAAAATTTACATTTTAACTTTGACATTCTGTGTATTTAATCTCTTAAGACCTTGTGCAATTTTTTTTCTTGTTGTTTTTGGCCCCCAGTTAAGAAAATAAGTATTATGACATTGACAATAAAATGTGTGACGTCCACATATTTATACATCAGGTCTTAGGAGGTCAAAGGTTCAACAAATGCTACCTCTTTCTCCATAACAGTTAGCCTTTAGGGGGAAAAAATGACAAACTTTACTTACTTAATGTTTCTTTATGAATGTTTTTTCCCTTAAAATGTATCACATGAAAGAAATAAAGTCTGAGAAAGCATACATTGTGGACTTTTTACAGTGTAACGGTTCTGGGTATATAAAATCTCAAAATAATATATAAATGCAAATTGAGAAGATGTAGGCAGAACTGTGTCTGTGTTTGTTTTAAATAATTCATTTGTAATGGCCTTTGATAGAAACATTCAGTAGGCTAAAAAGAAATGCAAACTTCACCACAAGCTCGTTTTTCAAATGCTTGTTTCTATTTTGATCTACTTATAAACTACTCTTATGCACCCTGTTACTCTATAAAGCTAATTTTTCCAAATATGCACTGTATTTCTAGTTTCTTGTGGCCACTATCCGAAACTTCTTTTTTTTTTTTTTTAATTCAAGCTACCATAAATTATGTTTGCAGATTCGACAAAAACTAAAGCAAAATTTAAAAATAAACTATGAACTCGAGATTCAACTGCTTTTGCCTTCAATCATGTCATGATGACTGCAGTCTTTTTCTTTCTGGAGAAGAAGGAGCCAGACCAGGTGAGGCGTGCTTTGTGGGGTATTTTAGTCTGCCTGGGATGAATGCAGACGTCCCCTTCTCTGTAAACTCTTGTGTTCAGAGCCGGCAGCCCCTTGCTGAGTTGGTCGCAATCATTGTTTCTCTGCAGCATTAACCACATTCCTGAGAGACGCAGCGCATCCCGTCTTCCTCCACGCATTCCTTTCAGGCAAACGAGTCCCCTACGTAAAACTGGGTATTATTTAGATTTTAGGATATTATGTCTGGTTAGACCGTTGTAAAAAAAAAATTAGATCTGCGGCATATATGATTATACAACCTGTTCTGACTTCTGGTGAGACGGTTCTGAGGGAAATGTAGAAGAAAACCAACAAGGAGAAATTCCTCCGCGCAGCGCGCCATTGACTGTAAAGACCTTTCAACTTAACAAAAACTGAAGTTGACAAACGTATCCCCGTCGGCCGAAACTGTGAGAAAGAGTTTGTCTTATTCGGCGAAGTGGGGATAGCAGAGGAAGGCGATGCGGCTCGCCGCGGAGGTTCGCGGGTTCGTCGGCTGTTTTTGTAAATGAACGACGGCTGCAGGGCGGCGTTTTGTTTTGATTTCCATGTGAAATGCAATTAGCGCTCCGCGGTGCTCGCTAGTTTAGCTCGCGGAGCGGAGCGCGCTCTCAAACTTGTTTCTCTCGACATGGAGCATTTTCCGGAGGACCTGGGGCTCCGGGCCGCTACACTGATGGAGGACCTGTCCTTGTATGATGTGTATAAAGACGGGATGTACAATGCGAGGAGAGACTTGGTGGTGAACCCCGATTTAGACTTTTCTGCTGCGGCGGCGGCGGCGGAGCAGAAGAGTAAGCCGATGAATGGTACCTCTGTGCTCCACCAGCAGCATCACACGGTGGAGAATTTCACGTCTGGGAATAAAGTGTACAACGCGGCTCCGGTGCGCCCGGTTAACTGCAGCAGGACGGTTCCCGTGGATTTTTGTGCCCCTCAGAGAGACGGGATGTACGCCGAGGAGGGCTGCTGCACCAAATCCGAAGTGGCTCTTCCGTGCTACACTGGAGAGAGACACCGGAGGTACTCTCTGGAGGTGCAGGGCCACAGGTACAGCACCGGCTCCACCTTTGACGGCGTACCTCTCAACAAAGCGGTGCCTCTGCCCAGCAACAGGTGCAACAGCGTCTGCATTACCAGCACTCACGACGGGAGGTACAACGTCTCCAGTCCCCGCTCCAGCCTGGCATCCTCCGTGTCCTCTCAGGAGCAGAGTAAGCACGCCAGCCCGCGTACTAGTTTGGTGGTACCGGGTCAGGACAGGTACACCAGCCCCAGGTCTAGTTTGGTTCACTGTGAAGGCAACAGCGTGGTCAGCCCCCGGTCCAGCTATGCAAGCACCGCCAGCGACACCAGTAAGCACTCCAGCCCCCGGACCAGCCTGAACAGCTGTGACTGCTGCAGCAAGCCCAGCAGCAACCGCACCAGCGGCATCAGCATGGGCTACGACCAGCGGCACACCAGCCCCAGGTCCAGCACTGCCAGCCAGTACTCCTTCACCACCAGCCCGAGATCCAGTTACTCCGATTCCCGGTACGGGCCGGTGGTCAACCATGATCTGGAGGGGGCGATCTTCCACGCAGCGCCGCTGGCGAGTCCCCGCTCGAGCATCTGCAGCCAGGACGGGAGCGCAAGACCGGGGACCGGCGCGAACTGCGTGGTCAGCCCGCGGTCCAGCATCTCCAGCCACAGCTCCAGAAGCTCCCGCAGCTCCAGGGGCTCGATGAGCACCTACCCGGATCTGCAGCTGCCTTCGCCCAGGTCGTCCATGCTCGGGAGCAGTTTACACGAGGACACGCTGCTGCAGGAGTTTGGAGACTCTAACGGGACGCACAGTCGCATCCATCTCCAGGCGGTGCCTGAACCCCAGCAGCCGTCGGCTCAGACGGAAATGACCGCGGTGTCACCATCGTCTTTTAGCTATGGGATATCCTCTAAAGCGGCTTCATCCAGCCAGAGGTTCAAGTTACCCTACCAGGTGACCCCCAGCCGAGACAGTGGGCCAAGCCAGGCGGAGAAAAGGCTGGAGGCGCTTACCTTGGAGCTGGAAAAAGAGTTGGAGATGCACATGAAAAAGGAATATTTTGGTAAGTATTTTTTTTCTCTCTTTCATACACAAAGTCAAAACTTCTCATCTTTTTTGCTGTAATTCACTCATTTTTGTTGCCCTAAATCCATATCCTCTCTAATCCTGTTTTGTTTTGTACTGAATGGGGCAAAGTTTGCCTCTGTGGGTCTGAGAAAACCTCAGTTCTAAGTAAAATCAAAAGCAACTAAATCACTTTTCAGCTTATTGTACATAAACATGTTGCATCAGTTAAGGACATCCAAGTAATCACTTAGATCAGAACTGGGACATGCTCATGAACTGAGTGCCTGACCAAATGTTAAATCTAGTTACAGATCCACATATAAAGTTTAATCTCAGGAAACTTGTGCAAGATGTGATGTGTGTGTAACTTAGCATTACGATGGAAATATTGTACTGGCATCCACATAGATGGTTAACATTTTAGTCTATGCAAGGTCTGTTTGCAACCTGCTAGTGCTACATGACCACTAGCAGTTCTCCCCTTGGCTGATAAGAGGGCAGGACTAATATCCTGGCAGAGCTAACATTTGCAGAGCATGGCATGGCGCTGAATGGAGCCCTCTGTTCTGGCAGAGCACACACCCCTCGGTCATTCAGAGCCGGGTCAAGGTTTGTTGAAAATGCGCTGTGGATTGTGGTCAAATGCACTGTAGGAGTCACCGCAGGGGTGTGAATTTCACTTTGAGGGTGACCCAAATTGCAGACTTGTGCTTCCGCAGCGTTGGAGTGATATCTTTGGACTGAAAACACTTATAAACACTCCCTTTCGCTAGGCATGTGATGCTTTGTTGTGGGATTTTGACAATAAATATTGACGAACATGGAATTCAACTTTGTTTAACTTTGTGTTATGAATGAGACAAGTTCTACAGAAAACTGGCAAGTCCACAAACACATCCACAGAAAGCCACTGAGGGAAATAGCTGCCTACATTTTGAATGAGCAGTCAGACAAATGGCAGAGAATAGTGGCTTGTTTTGCAACCAGTGCACTTGCTCAGAGTGAAGCTGAGACAGCTGTTGATCTGCTCCAGAGAAGCAGGTGAAAGGAGGACGAATTTGGGGGGTGGGAGGGCAGGAGAGATAATTGACGTGGTAATAGATAGAGATGGAGAGAGAAAGGGAAAATGCAGACAGACACTTTTCACTCTGAGCCCTAATTGAGACAGCTCTGTTTCCGTAGCGACAATGCAGAAATTGATAGCTGGGCCTTCTTTTGGGGGCCCCAGCAAAGCTTGCCGGTGTCCCACTCTGCTCGCTCAGCTCCGCAGGCTGACCGGCCCTTGTGTGGCCTCTGTTTGTTGTGGTCGCAAAGGAGCTGTGAATCAACAGCTGGCTCGATAGAGGCTTGCAATTGAAGCAGCAGAGGAAGGCCCACCCCACTGCTTTTGGTGTTCCTCCTCTCCACCACCACCCCGCCCTTACTCCCCCGCAAAGCCCTTCATTAACCAGCCAGTGGGGAGTCGGGCAACACCAGACACTTGGCACACGATCTTGGCTGGCGGGCCAGACATAGTTGGTGGGGGTCAAGTCTGATCACCTGCCCAGAATTATAATGGCAGTAGTCATGCACATGTCTGACACACACATGCTGACTTGTGGACAACAACACACTGTGTGTATGCTGCAGTGAAGACTTTGCACTGTGTGTATACTGTGCATTTACACTGCAGCTGAGATAAGAATGAGTGTGTGTGTATTTTTAGAGTCTAATTTCAAGCTTGAAGATGTCATTATCCCCCTTGCTTATAAGAAGCTTCAGGGGAAATTCATAATGCACCAGGAAAGTCATCCAAGTGCCCCACGGTTGGGGTCGTCCCACTAGAAGCATGCTGATAAGTTTACTGCAGGGAGTGCATATGCCAAGTCTGCCTCAGCATTCATGTGTGTAAGTCACATCTTTCCCCTCTTGATTAATCTATCGTTAACTATATCCCATTTTCGATAAAATGAAAATTAAAGAGTTACTGTAGTGAGCCATGGTTATTTTATGCTACAAACATGGCCCTACTTGATGTGCAATGAGTCAATTTTTTGCAGGTTAGTATTAATATTAGGTTGAAATTCAGTTTCAAGAACTAAAGAAAAAAATTCAAACTGACTGCTGCAAAAGTTTTGATTATTGGATCAAAGTCAGAATCAAATGTTGAAAGTTTCATGATACCGGCTGTTCAGGCTTTTTTATGGTTCAGCACATTCTCTGTTGTTTTCAACAGTCGACTTGACAGTTGGTTTTTTTAAAGAGCTTCTCTTAATTAATTTATTAAAAATTTATGTTGTAATATTTCTTTAAATATGAACTTTTTTGACATATTTGTAATGCAACTTTAGTCTAAAGCTGATGTGACTACTACATGGTTCATTTTCCACATAGATTATAGTTATTTTCTTTTTCTGAGTAACTTTACTCACCTTTTTTTAATTTTGTGACAAGGTTAATAGATTTAATTTTGATACTAAAAATGTCTTGCGAGAAAAATGACAAACCTCTACAGAGCAGCATACTTTGGACACAACTGTTTTTCTGAGACGCAAACTTCACAGCTTGGAAACATAGGAACATGCATGCATCAAGAAATCCTATTTTATGTTTAACCGCAGTGCACACACTGCTTCCTGCTCCTGCCACAGGAACATGTTATGACATGGGCACACAAGAAATCCAGCATCCTGTTTTGAACGACCAACGATGAGTGTTTCAGAGATCTCCCTCATGTCCTGTTAAACCACAACCACATCCTCACTTCAGAGACACTCCAGTATTTACACCATGTGTGTGGAAATAAATCCTGTTCATGGCTGGTGTTTACAAGTGAAACGTAAAATCTTGAAAGTCTCTCCAACGCATGTTTTGTGTGTCTGTGTGTTTTAAGTTTCTGCAATATAGCTACAATTGGAGGTAATAAAGACATGAAAAACCCCACAGCAAAATTTTAAACATTTGTTTTATTTTGTTCGTAAGAGTCAAAGCCAAAGAGTCGTGGTCAGGCTTGCTTTGGGATATGTTATCTCCGTGGGAATCAAAAGAAAAGCCAAATGATGGAAGATTAGAAATGATTTAGAAATGGTACTTAAGCCCCGTTTCCATTGAGTGGTTCGGTCTGGGCTGGTACGGTTCGGAGTGCTCCAGCCAGTCTAGGTGAGCATTCCACTACAAGTTGAACCACCGTTGGGCATGTGAGGTTCAGACCAAATGCCTAACGTGGCCTCATACTAGTGAGACAACAAATGTCACGCTGCCAAGGACAACAACGGAGCTCATCTACAGCTGTTTTCGTCATTCGTTTTTCTGTATTGTCTTTTTAGCTTCTTAAGCTTTACTTGACACTACTCTGACGTCCGACTGTTGTTTTCAGGCATCCTTTTCCTATTATCTTTCCAACTGTTTTCAACGTCGCGTGAACGGCAACTTGGTGTTTGTTTCACGCTTGCTTTTGTTATGGATAGTGACATTTTTTTGTCCACCAATCAACGGATTGTATCATGTGATGCCAGTAGCACCACCCTAACCGTACCATTTTTCTATGGACCTGCAAATGAAGTGGCCCCAGAATTGGTGCAGTCTTGTAGGACCCTTTTATAGTGGAAACACACTAAACAGCGTATCTGACCTTACCGGCCCAGACTGTACCGCTCAGTGGAAACGGGGCTATAGAAAAACATGGGTACATGAGGCTTTAAGACTTTTTGGACTAACTATCCAGATACTCTTTTGCCTCTTGGGGAATCCCACCAAAACATTTAGGATCACTAAAATGCTAAAACTAATGCCTTTTATCATTCCAGTCTCTGATGGACACTGAAATGCTGAGAAACAGTGATTTATTTAATTTTTTTCTTTTTCCCTCCTTGCAGACAGAGCTGTAGTTGGTCAGATAGCTGTATTCCTTCACATGAAATAGTTTTTATAAAGGCAGACTAATAAGAAGAGCCCTAAAAAAATCATCTTATACAAAAGTTATCACTCTTTGTATCAACTCTGTAAGTTTGTGGCAATGTAATTTCACATAGACTATGTATTTTTTTCCCCTCATTTTTGTTCTTGACCTCTAAACTTTTGACAAACAGGTTATTAGAAAACAACATCTGACTGCATGTTAGGACTGAAAACATAATGATCAAGTGAAATCTCTTTGTGAGAAAACCATTCATTTGATTTCTGCTGAGCCGAACATGTTGATGTAATGTTTGACTCAGCATCCTGGTGCTTTTTAGAAAGAAATAGTGACCCCCTAACATGTTGGTAGAGATGCATCGATTGATTGGCTGGTGATCAGAAGCGCTGGGCAATTTTTGTCCAATTAGATCTGACTGGTTGTCAGTCAGTAGTAGTATCCATAAACTTTTTTTTTTTTTTTTTTTTTATTAATGGCACTGAAATCCATTTTTTTTCTCCTCACTTAAACGAATCATAATGATAGAGTAACTAGAAAGTTTGTCTCACGTGTGATGTAGAAGTTCTGCTATATGAATATCAAACACAGAAGTGTGTGTAACCTGTAAGGTCAAGTAACCCACAGAGGAACTACAACAAACTTAAAACAGCATCACCCTGCTGAACATTTCAGCGCTCTGAAGATAACAAAGGTTATGAGGATAAAAATGAACCTGGCTGAACAAACAGCAAACAGCTCCTGTTTTTTCACTGGTTGTTACTTGATTATAGTTCTGAGGAAAAAGTTGTAATTGGCAGAAATTGATATCGCCAGGATGGATCTTTATCGTTACTGGAAATCTGTGTTAGTCAAGAAAATGGCATTTGGTGCAACTGCACAAGTAGGTATCACTTGAAGTACGGCATGAGTCAACACTGGTAGTTATACGTAAGTATTTGTTATTAAAAATGTTGAGGCATTAAGGGATCAATACATGACTTCAAACCGCAGATAGTTTTTGATATGTCAAAGCTGTTATGACACAGTAGTTACACAAAGGAAGAGTTACTTGCATTCAAATGCTTTAGATTCATGTCTGTATGTTCTTTGTGGTGAAAAAGGATCAGAGTTTTATGTTTTCAGACTTGAAGTGGGCGCCGTGGTGCTTCGCTGCCTTTAGGACAATCAGAAGTCCACTTGAACCTGCTGAATCCGATGCGTCTCCTCAGAACAGTGAACATATTGGTCCATGTTTTTGACAGTTGGTGCAGATCACTGCACAGCAGCACCTTGTCATCTCATTTGAAGAGATCTGGGTAAGAGCACTGCTTTCTGCTCCCCGGTGCGCACGTCCACGGTTACATAACCCAGAGGTTTGTGGACTGGAATTTAAAAAGCTTGAATTTGGTGCTCTGTGGCTGTTTCTTTTATTCTCTCTTATATTTCCAGTTTAATTCAGTAATCCTTGACACCAGTTAAATGAAATGCTAATTCAAAAGCACTTGTCGAAAAAAAAAAAATCAACATTTATGGATTATATACATAAAATACTAAAAACTGCAACCAGCGCAGCATTTGACTAAATTGTTTCTTTTCATGTGTTCACAGTTAAATGGCAGCTTCTGTGATGTGTACATGTGGCTTTTGCAGGTGTATTGTTATTTTGTTAACAGTATAGTGATGTTAAAAATGGACCGAAAGATGAACATCTCATAGTCGTGTTCCTCTTTTCAGAGTAGTTTGGTCCTGTTTTGTTAGAGTTTACTATTTAATTTTGTAGTCCATCACATCACTCTTGCTTTATCATTGTAAAGGTTTATTTTAGTGGTTTTTGCTAATGTAATGTGTGTTGTCATGCAAGGAAATTGCAATAATTTTGTTTAATTAATTGATTTGCACAAATGCATCCTCTGTAGAGGGAGGACATCTGGGGTTTTCTTTTTTTAATCTGTCTTTTGCCATTTTTATGATCTAGTCAGGTTCACTGTAGCTGTTGAAAAGGAAATAATTCCCCTCAGGTATCCAGGGAATTTCACAGTCATCTTACAAAGCTCTGAGTCTTTCCTGAACAATGTGTATAATTTGAAATATCAGTAAATGCTATATTTTAAATGCTTTAGGAGGGCTGGTGGTGTTCAGGCCGTTGGGGATCTTGTTCAATTTTGTCTCCTGTGGGCACCGTGACCCTAGACTCACCCCATCAAGGCTTTGACCCTGCACTCGCTCAGGAATGTGACCTCGGTGGAGGTTGTCTTGTGCGAGAGAGATTTTGGATGGCTAACCTTCTGCTTCTGCCGTGCATCAAATCTGCGCTCTTGTTTCTTAACTAAACCCGGAGTCGGTGTATGTCGTTGGTTGCACAGCTGTGGGTAGACGAGCATTTCTGCCAGGGTTGGTCAGCGCATCACAAAGCCTCAGGAGAGAAAATATAATCGAGCGATTGTTTGCCTTTGGGCGCAGTTCAGAATAAACATTTTAATAAAATTATCACTTCTAACTTTTTAAATTGAGCAATGTAATTAATATAATTGAGCAAAGACAGTCCAACATCCAGATCCCAGATTAAATTTATCTTTATGTTGGCACAATTGCAGCCTAACATTTTCTAAAATGTCCAAAGAAGAAAAACATCCTCTTTAAGTACAAGCACCTGATAAAAACCTACATTTTCTACTTTTCTTTGTTGAGTTGTGAAAAGGTTTGTCTTCATAAACACAGCCAGTGACCTTCATGGTCCATTGTGCGAATGCTATTGGCTGCAGCTACTTTTAAAGGCACCAGCGGGGGGTTTTGGTATATATTCAGAAAAATTTGATGTCGATGTAAAAAAAAACAAAAAAAAATCTTCATTCAAGTTTTATGTTGATGTACCACTGCAGATTGGTCTCATTGCTTGAATGAATTATTGAAGTAGAACCACTGTTAGTTTCAAACTTTGTAAACAAAAGAGCTTTTCTCAGTAACACAAGAAACCCCACGTCTTTAACCTGTCCTTTGTGTCAACCCTTCGTATCCACAGCTTTTCATCTCTGTGGTTTTTAATATAAACTTTAACTTTAGCTGCCTTCAAACTGTATGATGTATGGCACACAAATTGCAAATGTGAGACTTGGGCACCTGGAATCAAATTACTGTCATAAAATATACATTTATATATCATTCTCAGAAAATTTTATTTATTTATTTATTTTTTTGCACACGCAGGAGGGTTTTATTTTGTTTATAAAATATTTAGCTGAACTTTTACATGATGGCAAATAAAAAAATAACTGTCCCGTTGTCTCTGGCAGGTATCTGCGTCAAATGTGGTAAGGGTGTGTACGGGGCCAGCCAAGCTTGCCAGGCCATGGGGAACCTCTATCACACAAACTGCTTCACCTGCTGCTCATGTGGTAAGTAAACCAAACAATTACATCAAAAAGTACTCTGTAAATTTAGACACATCTAACCTGAATATTGTTGGCAGCCCTATTAAAGTTGAAATTAAAATGAGTATGGTGTATTTGACTCTTGTGCTTTGCCTGTAACAGTGTTCCAGAAATCCGCATGGACTGGTACCTTGAAGCTGTTTTTATATTCTGATTTCTAAATGTTTACACTTTTCACCTAATGTCCTAAAATCTGAACCATTAAGCACTTGGTCACACATTACACTTTTAAATGAATCCATGTTGCTTGTGGTTAACGTGCATGTAGTTTAACTTTAGGCATCATTTCACTTGAACAATTCGCCAACATCTTTGTAGGAGCTGTTGATGATTTGCTCAGACCAATCAATGACACTTGGACAAGATTATTAGCTTGCACGTGGAGCTTTCAAAGTCTCTAACTGAATATGGCCCCTTTCTTTTTAAAATTAGAGTAAGATAACGGCACTCCCTACATCATAACTGTCCAAGTCTGCACTTATCCGTCCCTGATTAGGTTCCTGCAAGTTGCAACAAGATGATGGATTTTTGTCCACTCCTCTGTCTGATTTAGGACTGGATGAAAATAGCTCAGTATTTTTAGACAGACTCATGATACAAGGTATATACAGTGTTACACGACATGTTTAAAAAGAAAGACATGACATCACACTGTGAGATTATTTAACAAAAATTAAGCTAAAACGCAGAAGCACTTGGTGGAAAAATGAATTACACTCTCACTGTTGCCATAAGAACTAAGAGGGTGAGCAGGCCATGGTTTCTCTTTCGAATTAAAATGCAGCTGCTTAACTGATCATCAGTAAGTGTGGCCAATTTCTATAAAACACAAAGTTTGACTGTTAATTTATCAGGAAGATTCAGATTTGTGTTAACACAATGCCAAGAGGGAAAGACAGCAGGGGTGGTCTAAGAGAAGAAATTGTTGCTGCCCAACTATCTGGAAAACATTCACGAGACCTAGAAGTCTTCTCAGAGCTGGATGTCCAGCATGTTCGAGCTCTGTGGTCCTCAGAGCAACTGCAGAAAACCCCAAGAGCTACATCTGACTCCAAAGGCCTCAGTTAGTATGTTAATTGTTCATTTTCATGATGGAATAATAAGAAAAGTACTCCACAAGTATTGCATATTTGGAATAGTTGCCAGGCAACATGGCTGCATGTCTTAAGGTCTTTTTGCACACCCAGGAAATGGTGTAAAATTTCACATAATTCAAAGGTGAAATATTGATACTTTTCACATCAAGTGTGATGCAAATTTGAGTATAAATTAAGAGTGAAAAAAAATCGCACACGCAAAAGAGGATGGCATCGACATGAAGTGATGATCTCGTGTTGCTTTTATTGAGATAAAAAGAGGAAAAACAAACATCCCGAAGTACACTCTATTTTGAGGAAGGGAGGAGAAGTTAGTGAGCTCCATTGTTTTGTTCAGGAGCTCAGAATGTACCATCAACAGACAAGATGACGTGTTTCTTGAAGAGTTTGCCAAACTGTTGTAGCAGCTTTCTCCAAGTTTGAAGAAGCAGAGGAAAAGTTATTAAGAAGCAAATTAATGACACAAAAAAAGATCAGATGCTTAAAGGTGTTAACTTTTGAAACACTGACTCTGAACAAACCACAAGATATCTGGAGCAGCTGCCTTTGAAAAGACCAAAGTGAAGATATTTGGCTGCAATAAACAGCATCACATATAGAGAAAATCAAACGCAGCATTACAACACAAATACTTAAAGCTACAGGACCTCTTAAGCAGATTGCAGTTATTGAGTCAGTCCTGATCTCCTCCATATCCCAGAGTAAGTCAGGGTGAAATTTGAGGTGTCTATTGGGCAGGTGAAGGTTGGTTGAGATTGGATCATGCTGCAGCACAATGATCTCAGACACACCAGCAGAATCATTTAAAAAAAAAAAAAAAAACTCCCATTCTTACCTCATTTCACTCCCACATTCACCTCATTTCAAGATAAAATTTAGTGAAAACACTACCTCTTGCAAGATGTTTGGCATCCGTGAAGACCAGAAGCACCAATTTCTTCTTCACAGCAGTAGAAATGATCAAAAAGCCATCCGACTGTCCCTCATGTAGTCTGGCGTGTCACCACTGAAAACATTTTATTCATTATAAAATCAAAGATAGATTACAAAAAAGGTCTTGACCTATTGAGCAAGAATGGAAAATCAGTTTCACTGATAAAACTACAATAGCAATTCTGGTCTAATTTGATCAAATGAAGAGCCAATGTAGTACAGTTTTTAACATCAAAATCAAGTATAGGGTTTAATTTGTAACAATCACCTAATTCTGTTTTCATTTGCACTTAATGTCCCAACTATTTGGGGAAATCTTGTTATGCAGTTTGCTTTCGTGAACTCTGCCACAGCAGCTGGCTGAGATCAAAGATCTACTTGTTCTCTAAATAGTCCAAGTTTTCCCAATTATAGCAAATTGTTGCTTTAACTTCTGTGCGTGCATCTGTCTGCTTCATCTTAATCAGCGTCTTTACCACCCACTGTAACCCACCACTCCTGGTGAGGCATACTTCGGTAAAAGGCCTGGAAGCTGCAGTATTAAATGTTAGAGGAACTTGGCACTAGAGACACAAGAAGTGCCAAAAAGTCTTCTGTCAGAGATAGTGTTACAGTCTTCATCAAAATGTTGACTTTTAAAATAAAAATCATTGAAAAAAAAACCAACAGTGTGGGGGTGAAATGTACTCCATAACACACTGGAGCAGCTCTGCAGCAGGAATAAGCCACGGTTAGAGTAAACTATTTTATGTGTGTGTGTGTGTGTCTGTGTGTGCATGTTTTTGGACATCCCTGTCACCCGACTCCGGACCTCCTCTCCCGTTTCCCGGGGAAACAAGAGGAAGATGTTGGGAGAGAGCCTTTCAGGCAGGCTCCATTCATTTATGCTCTATACATGGATACAATTCTCCACCTCGACCCCTCCGGCTCCTCAACAACTGCCTATAATTTACATGTAACCAAAACCACATACTTTCCGATTTATTGTGGGTTGAAAGAAAGAGGGGCCAGCTGCTGAGTGTCCAGTTCCTGATGTGAGGATCTCTGTAGAAGAGAAGCCTCCGGCCTTGTCGGGAGCTTATTTTAATCATTCTTATGGTACTTTTAGAAGTCTGCTTTCTATGCCAATAAACAAACATGGTCCTTCTTGAGATTTGGTCTTTCAAACAGATGTTCAAGAACCATTTTTTTTCCCCTCTGAAGACTAAAAATATTCAGAGAGATCCTACATGAGGTAGCTTTGTGCGAAGTGATTGAAAACACAGACATCTCCTGAGAATTATTTCTGGGTTTAGCGGAGAAATCGTGCCCACGATTAGTCAACAGGTCATTTTCTTTGCCGTGCACAAGTCTTTAATAGCTGCACGGGCCAACATGCCTCTCAAGATGGTTTATTGGTAATGTAAACTACGCAATCTATCGTTTGACCTCTTGTGAATGGGAATGTTTTCTTTAAAGCAGGCCTGTGAGAAGTTTAGTTTCAAAGTGCCTGTACTTGTCATAACACAACCTGGTGATTTATCAGGAGCTGAGCTCTCATGTCTCCTGTTATTTATTTATTTTTTTTGGTTTCTTTTTTCTTTCTTCATACCCCTACCTCTAGTCCTCCTGGAGTCTGGCGCTCCGGAGTGAGGCCGAGTTTGTTGAGACATTGGTCGCTGGTAGCCTTGGGCTTTGTTTAACCATGCATAATTGAGCCCTCCTCTTGGCTTACTCCCTTGGTTGCACCCTTTTTTTTTTTTTTTTTTTTTTTTTTTTTTTTTTTCATGAGATGGCCAAGAATGCAACCCTCCCCACCACCACCACTTCAGCCAGCCTTCCCCGGAGGACCTCAATCCGCACAGTCACAAAGTGTACCAGACCCGCTTATCAGAAGGGGCAGGCCTGAAGCGGACTCGCTTTGAACGGCACACGCATGGCAGAATGAATGCATGTTTGTTCTGCTTAGTACACGTTATCTTGTTGTTGCTGTGTTAAATATCTTGCCGTGCATTGGCCTTGTTCTTCTAAAGCTTGAAAAAGTCTGGAGAGTTTTACTCATGATCTTAAACAGTGACATTAAAGGGGGATGGTGGTGATGCTGAAATGGTGGCAGGATGAGTCGCACTTGCTCCAGTTTTTCCACTGAATATGTTCTGGCGACACAAACGCACTCTTAAGTGGAGAAAATGTGTACTTGAGATTCATAGAAATGGTGATACAGAATGCTGTTGAAATTAAACAAGCACTCTTCCTGATTTATTTATAAGGAGTGGGGGGAAAATAAGTTGGATGTGCAGACTGTCATCTGCCAGCCTGATGACTCATATCTGTGGAAGTGGGAGAAAACTCAGGACTCTTGAATTTCTCGAGTCATTCATGACCGCAACTTGTCCATGGGAGACTGAAATCTGAAGACTCAGTGATATTGACTGTTTACTTTTATTATTTAAAGTTTTCCTGAGCTCCAACAGTATGTGTACATACAAGCCTGTACCACTGTATCTGCTTTGCTTGTATTGTTGCACCTTCAGGTCAGATAAGATTTAAAACAAAGCATGCTCATGTGCAAATTAGATTATTCTTGTGACAAACTTGTCACTTGCACCGCAAAAACTCATTTCTAAGAAAGTGAAAAAGCCATGTTTCAAGAAAGTTAGAAGACTATTTTGCTAGTTTTAGGAATTCTAGGCAAGAAATTTTTACTTGCAGTACTGGCAAAGATATTTTTGCTTAAAATGGGACACTTTGATGAGATTTGTGGAATATAAGGGTTATTTCTAGAGGAGATGTTTTTAGAGTGTACGTTTCCAGAATTAAGCACCAAGAGCAGAAAACAACCACGCTCGTGTAGGAGATCTTATTTTGCGCGTCCAGGACCTTTTCAGTTGTGTAACATATTATTCCCGACCACCACTGGTGGGCCTTTGCACTTGGATTAGTTTTGCACTTGAAGGTGATTTCGCTTTGCTCAAATCAGTCAGACAATTCACAGTTTAGAGGCCGAGATCAATCACTACACCCATATAGATGTCCACCGTGACTTTGGTAACGTCACAGGAAACTCCAAATTGTTGCGCCTTTGGGAGAAAAAGCAGACATGACAGCAGATGACAGGTTGGTCAGCGCATACATTGATCTCCACCCCCAAAACTGTCAAAGGTCAGTTTGATTTATAGTGAACAGAAAATCAACTTCAGAAGCAGAATAACCAGAGAGAGCACAAATGACCTCCAGTGGTCAGACAGAAACTTTTGTTCATGTAGAGCAGGGGTGTCCAAAGTCGATCCTGGATTTTTTCGATGTTACCTTGCATCAACACAACTGATTCTAACTGATGGGCATCATCATCATCATGTCATCACTCTGTTAATGACATGGTCATTTGTATCAGAGTGTTTTGGTTCAAGGAAACATCTAAAACCTGCGTGACCCCAGCCCTCAAGGACCCACGTTGGACACCCCTGATGTAGAAGGACCTTTCATATGCATGGAGAGGTCCTGAGAGATCTCACAGGCAAAAGTGACCTAAAATCCCAGCTTTTTTTTTTTTTGTGGCCATATCTGATTCTGTTTTGGCTGGCTGAGGAGCTCAAAACACACTATATATATATATATATATATTATCCCCATATCTAATGTTTTCCAATGTGACTTCAGTCTGAACTGTCAGGTTGCATCTCATCCGTCTTAGACGTCACATTTTGTGATTAATGTCACAATTCTGCTCCAGTGAGATGATATGGATGAAATCTGCTTCGATACAGCCAGTCACGTCATGATCCACCACTCCTGTCTCCAATCCCTCATCCACGCACGTCTCTGTACAGACATTGAAGCCATCACTCCACACATGGTCAATGTTAAAAAATTTGCTCTCCTTTTACTTAAGTTTCTTCTTAATTTAATTAGTTTATGAATTTGTCCACATCCACTCTACAAAAACTTAAAAAAAAAAAAAATCATTCAGGCTCACTTGTTTCCATCTGTACATGTACACCTGATTTACTGCGTTTGACGTCACTTCAACAGAACAAAGTCTGATATAAGACAGATCTAACAACAACAAAGAAAAAATATCAGATCTTGGCTTAACTTGAGAATTGAGCATTAAGCCTTCGGTGTGAATGTAGACGTAGTGCCTGGCCTGCCTTGGGACTGAATTTGTCTAAGGCAGTTTAGTTGTACAACCACAGTAGATGAGTTTGTCAGCGTGAAAAATATAATTTCCACATGAGCTTGTTTGATTGCAGTTTCAGTGTTTGACAATGTTCATATTTACTTTTTTAATAGGCTAAAAGTTTGCTCTAGTGACTTATTAAGGACCTATAAAAAATGGCTACAATTATTTTTACTATTGATAAATTTGATTTTATTAATGTTTTTTTTTAATCTATCAGTTTTGTTTGATCATATGACTAATTTCGTCTGAACACAGGAAGCTCATAACAGGGTCTTCTTATATCAGACTACTACTAACTCATATTTTGTGATTTTCCCCCCACGAGTGAAACTGCTTCATATCAAGAAGCTGCAGTGAGAAACGTCCCATAGTTTTCAATGAGGAAGACTTAGAGCTGCATCTAAATCCAGCAATCGGAGAATGCCAAATAACAGTGCTTGAATGTGTGTGTTTCTGTTTCAGCATGACATTCGCTTCATCGGGAGGAGCAGCTGGTGATGACATTTGTGGCGGGTTAACAGTATTAGCAATGAATGATGCAGTAGCTGTCTAAATCCAGACATACCGGATTCACATTTTAACAAAATGCTCACTGACATTGTGATTGCATTGTACATCAAAATCTGTTTGAAGCTCCTTTTATGAGCAGACCACAACCTTTATCAGTCCTTGCAGCCAGCTGGTTTCTCTTCCAGAGATGGAGAACAGAGAAACTGAGCAATTTCCTCCCACCAGCAGGAGCAAATCTTCTTCTGTCAGGCCGGTCCATTGTCAGTGACAAAACACAGTAGAGGGAAATGCAGAATGTCCTGTTGTATTTCTCTATTGATGTCAGCATTTTTAGAAAAAATGTACAAATACTTCTCTCCGAGGCCTATTTTTGTCTGTTTAGAAGAAGTGATCACCAGTGAGAGATGAAGCTTGACGATGGCGTGCAGAGGGCTCCGCCAGTGTGAATGAAGACAGGTTCATGCTGTGCCTGGATGCCAAGAAGCTCTCACTTATTCTGACTAATCAGTCTGATAGCACTGTCAGGGGTGTGATTGCTCAGGGAGGTGGGTTCAGCTGCTAAATACCATGTATGATAACTGTAACTTATGATTTGTCAGATAATATAACTGCAAGATGGCTTCATGCCAACACTGGCCCACTTAAATTTTACAGTCTCTCTCTTTTTTTTTTTTTTTTTTTTTAAACAATACAAGTTCCCTTGCAGACGGGAACGGTTATCTCATGTTGAAACACACCACTAGCATATGACTAATCCGAAGTTGACAAATACTTCGAGGTGGAATGTGACCTGATTTGATCAAAGGCTGAATCTGCATTTTTACTTTTTAACTAGTTTAAAAGTCCCCTGGGATCAGTACTTTAAGAGTTTCACAGACTGGAAATGTATTATTCCACTTTCTCTGACAACATTTTTTTTTTTAGTCTTTGACTAGTATTTTGTGAGCTGAAGTGAGGATTGTGTTCATCCAGAGAATAAGTGGAGGTGTGCCAGGCTTGTGCAAAGTAAATTAGTGCTTTATGCTACTGTTTGGCTTCATCCCAACTTTTGCTCTGGCATCTGGAAAATGGGAAAACCCTCACAGGTTTGACAAGGCTGTGGTTTGTGGAGCACAGACTTGTTATCAATCTTAATCTCGTGTCTTAAGAAGAAAGCAATGTCTCAGCAATTGATTGTAAAACCTTCATCTGACATGGATCTAAATAGTTGTAGGTTTAACTTCAGTGCTGGTTATGTAATCGCATTGCAGTCTGGGATTCACATACATCTAGACTAGTATTAAGGTTTGTGTAAAGCCAGAGAAATTAGAGATAAAGGCATTAGGAACTAAGTTCATTAACCAGTGTGTTAGATTAAGGTTGGGCCATGATTCACAGCGCCATCCCCTAGTTAGACCTTTCTCACTGCAGCAAGCTTTGTTTAGTGTTAGCTTTGTCAAACCTGCTATTTTGAATCAGAAATAACTGTTTTCTTGGTTCATTCTCACCTGCCCTCACTCTCTCTTTTGCAATGTTTGTTTTAATTAATTTGGTCCATAAATATTCCTGACTAGGGGACCAGCAATCAAACACACACACACAAAAAAACACACCGAGGAAGAAAAATCTTGATTCAAAATGTTACAATAATTTTGAACGCAATTTTATATATTTGTGTACTTTTTAATACATTGATTCAGATTTAGCCACTGACAGCTCCGCTTGTCAAGCAAAACTGAACAGCCTGGAGCTGTTTACATTCAAGACATTTTTTTTTTAATCTAAAGTGTCTTCTTCTGAACAGGCCAGAGTAAGTGCAGAATTAAAATGGAACTTTGGGAACTTTACATTTTTACTTTCAGCATATGAAAGTGGTACATAAGGAAGTAAATGATAGAATTGTCACAATAAATAACAGTGTTGTTGAAACTTAATTGCTTCTGAGTCGGCACAAAATCCCAGTAAAGATGTATCATGAAAAATGATATTGGATAAACAAATGCAGCCTAAACAAATGCAGTAGGTTCCAGAAAAAATAAGATATTATGTAGAGTCCATTCATTGCTCTTATATCTCCGCTTCTCCAGTTCAGATCTGCAGGAGCCTGTCCCAGCTGTTGTCAGGTGAAACCACCTTTGAGAACACCTTGGACAGGTGACCATTCCATCACAGGGCCTCACAGAGACACATTTGCTGGTTTAGAGTCACAAATCAACCTAACACGCACGTTTGGACTGCTGGTGTAATTTGGAATATTCTGAGAAAACGAGCATAGGACCAAGGAGAACATGTAAACGCTACACAGAAAGACCCCATCTGAGATTCAAACCAAAAGCCTTCCAGCTATGAAGTGAAGATGCTCACTACTTCACCACCATTCCACTTCTAAAAACTGCAAAAAGCAAAGAATTTAAAAAACAAACAAAACAGGTTGATTACTTTGGTCTGACAGTTTTACTTGTGAGTTACTTCCTCCTGCATGCTCTAACACAAAAGTTCATCAGCCTTTAGAAAGTACTCTCCAGCAAGCAAAGCTTGATTTAGACTGTAAAATAATTTCCCTGGGGCTTCAATTATTTTCTGGTTCCTAAGTTGAGTTGCTAGGGAGAGTTCCTGCTGTGGAAAAGTGGCTTTGGGTGTGCAGAGGTGAGTCTCACACTGTTGTTGTTTTCTCTTAGACTTTAACGGTGTGGAGCCCCAGCTAGAGTATAAATCATGCTTAAATGTGTAAAAAGGACAATAAAAAAAACTCAATTGACCCGAAAACAAGGAGAGCATCCCTCTAAGGCGAAACTGGCTGTGGACTAACACGCTGATGTACAACGGCTGCACCAGAGGATGTTTTAGCCAAATATCTTGGGCACGATGACACATCAGTCCTCTTTCACAAGACGAATGCTCATTTCCATGGCAACACCCTCATTTAAAATGGATGCATGAGCAGAATGAGCTCTGTTTCTTGACTAGATATTACATCCAACCAACAATGAAGAGGTCAAAGGTCAGAGCCACAAAGTACTTTGCAGAAACGCGACCAGAGCGAGAGAAGAAAAATCTCTCATCGTTATGTTTTATGATTAACGATATCGACTCAGATTGAGTCGGCAGCCAAGCTTGCCGAGCTTAGTTTTGGTAGCTGTTGCTGGTTTTGGCCCAGTTAATCTTTTTTTAATTAGGCATTTTTTATGCTCGGTAGTTTAAAATTTGGGCGGGAAATCACAGATAAAAATAAAACACCCAAGTCCTGTGTTCACAATAGAATCAAATTTTGACTATTTAATTTTGTTTCAGAGACTTTAAAAATGTCTAGACAAATTGACAATAAAATAAACAAAACTAATCAATAAAATAAAACGTGGATTCGATCTCTGGCAGTTCTGTGAGGATGTTCGGTCTCGCTGCAGTGCTGTCTGGTGACAAAAGGCCAGAGGGGAGAGAAGAAGGCATTGAGCCCTCCCCCTCCTTTTCTCAGTGAGGGAAGCGGGTGCTGGAGAGGTGTAGGGGGGATGAATGGGACCAGCTAGTGACCTCAGGCAGAAAGAATGTCCCCGTTTGCTCAGTCGGCCTGCTCCCCTAGCAGCACTCCACACAGTCATCAGCACTGAATCCTTTGTGTTCGCCATCCAGACCCCAAACTCCGGAGCAGAGGCCACAGACCAGCACGCAGCAGCACCTCGCAGCCCCTGCTGCTGCACTGTAATCTCCGTTTCTGCAAGCAGCGCCTCTCCAAAGTTTTTGAAGACGGCGTCTCTCAAGAGTCGGATCAAAGTTGAGCTCGTCCTCGGTCCTGTTGTCTTCTCACTACGAAAATGCTAATTGCTTCTCAGTCTAAAAAGTCTTAAAAGTCTCACCTATTGTGTGGACGGCATTCCTCTGCTGCTCCGGCCATTTATGTGCATGTTAATGTCTTCCCATCTCCCCGCATTGTGACATTGTGTGTGAGTGCGAGGGAGTGAGTGTGTGTTTTAAATTCAGTAATTGCATGCATTTTTTCTGTTTACAATTAAAAAATACAGAGAGGAGATGCATTGGTCACCGTGCTGGGACCTCCATAAAATCAATAGTGCCTCAGGATGAAAATTAAATCTGACTAATCCAGCAGATTTATGAGAGGTTTCATCTGCCAGGCTTTGGGTGAAGTCATCACGCTGCCAGAGAGACACGACTGCTGTTAAATGAATTTGAATGGAAAAGCTGTGTGAGATGCATGGCAGGGGGCTGCAGAAGCCACTCCGCTGGAGAGTTTCCTTTTCAGATTGGATTCAGACTTGGATTCTGTTGAATGAAGGCTCAGCCAGAGGAATTCGCTCTTCACACTCTGCGCTAGAAACCTAGTGTGCCGAACCTGGGCTCATTGTGGTGTGGGCATGTTTAGGTGGCCGTGCTATGAAGCTGTTATTTATCTTTAAATATAGCTGGTGAGGCCTAAAGCTAAGAATATCTCAGTCTTGTGGAAGAAGTTGAAAAATATCTCTGAAAAGCAACCAAATATTCTAAATGATAAAGTGATTGATTGTAATGCTCTCATCGTTCCTGGATGTGTCAAAGTGAGGGACGTCCTCCCTCTCGTCTGCTGCTGTTGGTCCGTCAGTGACCTTTATGGCACAAATGGAGGTGAGGTGAAGCCAGTGGGTGGGGGTGTTTTTTTTTGTTTTTTTTTTTAATAAAACAGCTTGCTGTCTTGATTGTGAATGTGTTGTGAATTGAATCTTGTTGAAATCGATGGTTGTGGTAATTAAATGGAGACAGAAAGACACCAACACTCTATGGGCCATCTGCTCTGGTGTCGGACCTTCAGTGTGTGGAGAATAAAAAAAACAGAAAAACTGTTGGATTTAATTTGACATATCATAGGTAAACAGGCCTTTTATCTGATGTGCATTTTCAAATATTATTGGTTTGTTGCCATTTTTAACAAAATACAAGGGACAGAAAAAAATTTACATTCATGATATAATAGCCTTGAGGCATGGTGCTTGTTCTCAGATGAAGCAAAGATTTATGTATAACGTGTAGATAGGCAACAGAAAAGGTATAGAAAACTTCCATTTGGAGACAAATAATATTCCCTTTATGTGAAAGCATAAACTTTCCTGCAGTAAACACATCTAATTCCAGAATTACCAGAGTTAAAGTGATGCTTCAGTGGATTACAGCTTCATTTCAAGGTGTCAGAAAACAAGGAAATAGTTAAATAAGACCAGCTGTGCATTGGCTGGTTTTCAGTATTGGACATTTTTTGGCCAATCAGTATAGTGAAATAAAAAAAAAATCTTTTAAAAAAAGAAATAAACCTCTGGTCAGTAAGTGGTTCATGATATAACTGGAAACCAAAACGTCAAATTTATTCAGCCTGCAGGGTAAAAACCCATAGAGAAACAAAACGATTAAAGCATTCCTGAAAGCGCCTGAGCAAAACCACTGTTATGGAGCTACTGAAGTTTAAGAGACCAGAAATAAAGCTAGTAGAGCATGCAGCCAGCAGCTGTGTTTCAGTGGTTCACTTTTACTCGCTGCTGCTGGTTGAAGTTATAAATCACAAGTGGAAACTTTCCACAAAGAAAACACATTTGGTGCATCTTTAAATAAGATTTGGTCGAGATCAGGGGTGGGCAAAGCTGGTTCTCGGGGGCCAGTGTCCTGCATGTTTTGGATGTTTCCCTCCTTCAACACACCCTGATACAAACGACTATCATGAACAGAGTTGTTCAGACCTTGATGACAAGCTGATGATGATTGTTAAAATCAGATGTGTTCAGGCTGGGAAACATCTAAAACATGCAGGACACCGATCCCTGAGAACCAGCTTTGCCCCACCCCTGATCTAGATATTTGGAATTCATCCTCCAGCTTTATGATCATGATCTTGACTCGGTCCAACTTTTATGGTTCACTCACGGGATCTTTGTAGTTTAATTTATTTGACAACTCCGTCAGATGGTATTGATGATGTTCTTGATTTATAAAAATGTTCAGCATACTTTTCTGTTTAATTTTTGTTTATTTGGAAGAATTTATATCAGTTTTTGAAACCCAGCTGAAGAGAAATTAAAGACATTTTTGCCCTAAAAACGGGTACATCGGAATAATTTTGTCTCTGAAAATATGTGATATTTACAGCAGGGACTGGGCGGCTTGATGAGCTTACTCACAGGTGGTGATCTAGTGTGGAAGGTGAAGTTGATCCCATCTGACCCGCTTATCAGTCATGGCTACTTCCTCTGCGCAGTTTCATGCTTCTCGCCACTTCCTCTCCTCTGTTTTGTTTACTGACCACAAAAATGTTGCATCACTTTGCTTTTTTGTTTTCCTTTTAAAGTTCTTACATAAAAATGGAACTGAAGTCGGTGAAAGTGCCAAATGATACCTCAAAGGTGGAAACTATTGATGTATTAAAGGGATATTCAGAGCTTTTATTTTAGTTGTGTTGTGTGACCTACTGCTGAGTCGTCGACGTTTTTCAAACATTTCATAACATTTTGAGTTTGTTTTTTTTTAAATTATTATTATTGTGGATTTTTATACAGTGACACTTCTGCATCAGATGACTTAACATTATCACCAGACATGGTCCGTTTTGCAACATGCAGCAACCCTTGTGATGTAACAGAGACTTTTTGTGGTCGTGACTTTCTGGTGCCAAAGTGATGCAGTATAAATATATCTGCTGCAATACAATAAAATATTCCACAAGATAATACATTCTTTAAATCCCGTCAAAATTCATCACTGGTTCTACAGGTTAAGAGCACCGTGAACCCTAAGAGACTAAAGTACTTTATACTACCACACTTGGTAGTATAACTACAAAAATCCACTTAACAGTCCTTGAAGTGTCCACATACTTTTTGATCCTACAGTTAGTTGATAGAAGTGGTTTTCGGAACTCTCCAGTAGGAATATTGAGATTTTAATTTGTGTTTCTTTCCAGGGAGGAGACTTCGAGGGAAGGCGTTTTACAACGTCAATGGGAAGGTTTATTGTGAAGAAGATTTTCTGGTAAGTCACCTCTGTATTCAAGGTTACTGGCGTAATTCTGTAATGAGTACATCTCTGTATCTTTGCTGAGGTGCACGTGGGACGGAGAAATTTGGACTTAGGGCTGAATCCTGCAACCCTCTATACGGAGCAGCCTCCACCGCACCACCCCCACATTTAACACGATCATTTTCTCCAAATTTCCCCAAGGATCTCATTCACCCCTGCGAGGACTTAAAATTGAGGGGTGCAGATGGGGTGTTGGACAGCTGTAGTTCTGAGGCTCCTGGTCCATCTTCTTTAGGGAAACAGCTCTTGGGATGCCTGAATTCACTCGCAGTCAGAAATATTTATATCTAGCTGAATGCTGATGCAAATTATGATGATGATGATGATGATGATAATGATGATTGTATAACTTGTACTCTACCTATGCTAGGGTACCAAGTCCTGAATTAAATGAGACACAACCATTTCCTTCAGGGAGGAAGCAGCTCAGAAATGTTCCTGTAAACAGCTTTATGATTCAGATGAACTAGTAACACATGGTCTCATCTGCTGACAATACTTCCCGTTTATGGGCAGCTTCCCCTTAAAGATTAACTTTGAGCTGTTAGGAAACACTAAATTTCACTCATTCATTCATTTAGTACCTGACCATCACTGCCTCTCATATTCTGGAGGTCAGAGATGATGCGATGGGACCAATCTCCTCCCTCCTACCACTGAGACTCCATTTGTCTACCCTGTCACCCCAGGGGCGTTTGCAGGATTTGGGGTGGGGTGAGGGGGTCGCGGCAGATGGTTGATTCTGAGTGATGTCGGGGCAGGAGACAGGCTGCCCATCTCCACCTCCACCTTACAGCTGTCTCCTCTACCAGGCCGTCCGTGTCATCAGGTCATGACCTGGAGGGGGTTTGTGGACCGCAGATGGTCATCTTCATTATCTCCCTGAGCTCCAGGTTAAAGATAAACAAGTCGTCTGTTGTTTTCTGTAACAGAGAGACGATTAAACACATACATGGTTATGTATAATATTTGACTGGAATATTTTGATGGAGGGTAGTTCTGAGAAAACACCAGAACATCTCCTTAAACACCACAGCTGGCGGACAAAGTAGTCAGACCATGACGCAGAGAGCGCAGCAGCGCCCTCTATAGATGACTCCCAGATATTTACATTGCTTTAATCATTGCATTGTCATCACAAAGTTGTCCTTGCTGTGAAGAAAATAATTTCTGCGACCATTTTCACCCACAGTACTCTGGTTTCCAGCAAACGGCTGAAAAGTGCTTTGTGTGTGGTCACCTCATCATGGAGATGGTAAGAAACGTCCCTCGTGTGTGTTGCACGGTTCTCCTCATGCGTCTGTTACCATAAGTGTTTTTTTGCATGTGTGTTTGTGTGGTCGTTTAGATCCTTCAGGCACTAGGCAAGTCCTACCATCCTGGGTGTTTCCGCTGTGTGGTATGCAAAGAAGGTCTGGATGGAGTGCCTTTCACCGTGGACCTTGAGAACAACATCTACTGTGTCAAAGACTACCACACGTAAGGAGGGCAGCTCTCTGCTCGCTACAGTTATAAAATTGTTATTTTTGCATTCAGGATGTTCTGTCAAGAAACAGACAGTACAACCTGGACTGTTCCTGGGGCTGACATTTTTTCTGGTCTATTCTTGATGAGGAATTTGCTTGCCAAAAAAAAAAAAATGTGTATGGAGTGTGGGATTAGAGATCAGCTGATTTCCAGTCCACTCAGAGCAGCGAGATTCATCTCTGTTATCTCTTTCGTCACAGGGTTTTTGCTCCCAAGTGTGCCTCATGCAACCAGCCCATCCTTCCAGCCCAGGTACAATTTATAAATACCACTACTTTATTTTTATCTTTTTTTTCTTTTCTTTCTCTTTTTTGTTGCAGCAGCCTCCAGATATGTCATTCATGTGCTTCACTGTGCCATAAGTCATTTCTCCGTATTTCCACAGCGGAACATTTATGAGATTTACATTAGGTTGAAATAAACTGGGATTCTGCTTTAGGAAGCAAATGTAAAATTAACGTGGAATCTATTATTGGACTGGAAAATTTCAAAGCCAAAAGGAGGTTAGATGTGTTTTTAGAGCGAATGTAACAGTTTAAAGTTCAAAAATAAAGCTAACACAGTCACGCTGAGAAATATAACATTTGAACAATGACACAATTCAGACTATTTTAGCTGTTCAGTTTTGACACATTAGAAGTTCCTGCTGTTTTTATGACTACAGGTTTAAAGTGTAGAGTGTTGGCTTTAAATTTGAGACTGTTCATATTCAAGTTAGAGAACAGATTGAAGAATTAAAAACCACTTAGTGACTAGAATCTGCTTTCGCATTCATGTAATTAAACAGTAAAAAAAAAACAAAAACTGTTTGATGTGCAGGTCTACCAGAAAGATATGGTGAACAAATGAAAGGCCTGAAAAACAGACAAGTCAGATCAGACTTTATCTAAAGCATCATAATAGGCTGGATGAGCTTGAGAACAGCTTTGTTAGGATGCATGAAAACTGAGTTTCTGTACGATTTCTGCACCATCAGATCCTTGTATTGTCCACACTACACCGTGATCAAGACTTGTGATCACAAATAACCAGATAAACGGTGGCTATGAGATTTTCCACCAGACTCAATCATCAACTGGTTTAGTCATTAATCTGTAAGGTTACTATGTGATACAAGTCAGCAAATCAACTAACCTCACTGCTTAAAAAAAAAAAACAAAGAAAAACTTTCTCAAGTTTTTTATGATCTCACACTCTGGCATCATCAAGATGGCATGGGGGCTTTTCTGAAAGTCCGCCAAATTTTGCTCAGCAAGTCCAAGTTTTTGCTTTGTTTTTTAATTCCTATTCTGGGTTTTCCTCTGTTATTTTCCATCACCATCATCGTCATGGCATGCAACTCCTCATCAGTTCCTGCCATACCAGCTCCTCTTGTGCCAGTGCTTCCAAAATATTTAGCTTACTAGATGTTTGAGTGGCTTCAACATGTATGAACCATTAATCCATCCATTAACCTTCTCTTATCTGAAGTCGGGTCACGGGGGCAGGGAGTCTAGGCCTATCTCTCTCTGGCCAGCCCCTCCAGGGGAATATTAAGGCATCCCCAGACCAGCCAAGAGACATAATCTCTCCAGCGTGTCTGGGGTCTGTCGGGGACCTCCTTCTGGTTGGAAACATCTCCCAAGGGAGGCATTCATGGGGCATCCTCACCAGATGACCAAACCACCTCATTTGGCTCCTATTGATGTGGAGGAGCAATGACTCTACTCAAAGTCCCCCCAGATGACTGAACTTCTCACCCTCTAAAGGAGAGTCCGGCCACCCTAATTACCCTGTTATTATTTCAGTCGTCCCCCTAAAATGGCCATAAATGAGCTTAAAAATGTAGATCGACTGGTAAACAGAAAGCCTTGCTTTATAGCTCAAATCCCTCTTCAGCGATAAAGGGTCCACATCACTACAGATGCCCCCCTAATTTCCTGTCAAGCATTGGTAGATGAATCTCACAAAGCAAATCATTGTCATGTTCACATATAATGATTTCTAAAAGCCCACTTATTTGCATACAGTTTGTCGATGACCTCGAAAATTAGTCACCAATGTAGAAATTTGACTTAAGGTACAGTTGTAAGGCAGAAAAAGTATGGTGACGATATGAAATGCTCATAATCTAAAGCAGTGATTCTCAACTGGTGGGTCTCCGATCTGTTTTCAGTGGGTCATGGGGCTTTGCCTCAGGTAAAGGTTACACTTTTATTTTTTTAGTCTTTTTAGAATTACTTATCAGTTGTGGCACTTTTTTATTTCACGTTTGTGCATCAAAGGACTGCTAATTCAGTACAGTCTGAGGTTTAAACTGCACCATCTTTTCATTAAATAACTTTGAGAACTTAAACGTTTGCCACAATTTTGGTCACAGCTTGTCAATAATGGGGATGGTGGGTCCCGCAGTGGGACCAGACAAGCATGGGTGTGTGTGTTCCCTTCATTACCTTCTTGACAGTCTGTTATGTTTGATTGACCTAAAGTGAAAAGAAAATAAAAAGGAAAAAAGCAGAGAGAAAAGTTAAACTCAAAAAAGAGAAAATATTTCTGTCAAAGAGGACTAGACAGTGGGACACAAAAGAGGAGGGGGAAGACAAGACAATGATGAGTAAAGTTTGTTGTGAGTGAGTATGTAACATGTAGTGTTAGAATAAAAAAAGTAGACAATTTAATGTAGGACAAATAAACATATACAAACAGAAAATGACAGATAGAAGGGGAGGAGCATTCTTGTATGGTTGTATAATGTGTGTGATGTGTGTGGGGTGCGTGTAAACCTGTGGGTACAATTAAATGTCTGTGTAGGCGGGGGGAAGGCCATAGATACGTGGTACTATTATCTAACAGATATGTAATACTGTCTACATATAGAAATATACATACATGTATCTTTTAACACTCATGCATATGTAAATACATGCAGTCAGCGATACAGTCTATTATACATGCATAACTATGTGTCCTTTTGTACATATATGCATGATAATTGATGATCAAATTAAAAAAAAAAAAAAAAGAGTACAAAAGTATACATACTTTACTGAGGACTTGTTAAACATGAGAGCACTGGTTTAATGAGATTGTGATGAGGTCTACCTGTGTGTTTGCTCCTGCAGGGTTCAGAGGAGACGATCCGGGTTGTTTCTATGGACAAGGACTACCATGTGGAGTGTTACCACTGTGAGGTGAGTAGCTCCCCAGTACCTGCATCTCATCCTCACTAGTATGCACGCAAACTCATGACCTGCGAGTAAGGGCAGTCCACCTTTTGTGATCATGCTACGACTCAGTGTGTATGATTCAGCTTTTGCGGTTGCTGGACTGAACAAGACAGGATACACACAAATGCGCTGAAATATTTTCCCACTGCTGTGGCAGGCATGGCTGGATGCACACCTGATTGTGCGCATGTATTCACACATCCTTCTGGTCTCAAACTCTGTGAACCTGAGCGAGAGCTGCGATTCGTGGAAAGAGACTAGACTTTTGTACCAGTGAAAGTGAATCATCATTCTTGTGGGATGAATGAGACACACACGCACGCACGCACACAAGTTCAAAACAAAAAAAGCAGATGGAGATAAACTCAAGGTTGCTGCTCAACGTCGTGACTCATTGACAAAGCACATTCCTGTGAGTTTTCCCGTCTCAGCTGGGGGGCTTGAGAGATCTCAGCGTTTCAACTCTTTCCTGAATGTGTAATTCAAAACTGACAGGAAGATGTTTCCAGACATATTTCCTGTAACCCTGATATATTTTTTTGTTGTTATTTAAATCTGAGCAGGGAGACACATTGTTTTTACTCTCTTCATCAGCCTGATAAGACTTGCTCATGTTTCTGAATGGCTGACATTCCACTTCATAGAAATGGATTCAGATCATTATGTAAGCCGAGGGTAATCATTCAACCAAGCACCGGAGGGGGAGGCTAAAGTCCGCAGCTGAATCATTCTGGAGATGGTAAATTCATTACATATTGTGAGGGGGAAAAAATATTTTTCTTGTTATACTGTACGCATCAGGAGTTTTCAAAGTTTGTTTTAATGCTGAGCAGGGGGTGCGGTGAGATCAACAAATAATGAGAAAAAAATCATAACAGAGACATTTTTCAACTGTTTATGTAGATGTAAATCATTCAGAGGGCTCGTGGAGTTTATGTAATCCCTCCAGCATGTTCAGGGCCCGTCCAGGGGTCTTATCCTGTCCGCCGTGTACAGAATTCCTCAGCAGGTTCAAGGTTCAGTGTGTTCATTCATAAATGTATGAATCCGGCGATGGCTCTGTCTTCATTCGCTCTCTAGGAGGCAGAGCCTTTTATAATCAGAAATCCCAGTCTGGATGTCTGAACTCTCCAATGAACACAGACACTGTTTTCTCAGAGCTTAGAGGGTCCAGAAAAACAATTATATTAATTCATCTGTCATCCCTGAACCCTTCACTGGTCACTCTTTGAGAACTCATTGTCACCAGTTTCTCATCTCTTCTCCACGCAAGCATATTTCCTAAAAGTTAAAACTAGAGCATTCACACAGATGAGTGACTGTGGTGTGTTCATGTTTGTCAGGACTGTAGGCTGCAGCTGAACGATGAGGAAGGCCACCGCTGTTACCCACTAGAAGGACACCTTCTCTGCCACAGCTGCCACATCCACCGACTCCAGTCGAAGGTTCCCTCCCACCCACCCCCGAGCTACCCTCTTCATGTTACCGAACTGTGAGGGGCGGGGCAACGCTCCATCTCCCAGGTGATCCAGGACACCAGCAGCAGGCAGAAGAGGCCTGCACCCCTCTCCAGCAGTTTCAGAAAAGCTTCTGCGTGGACCCCTGAGATACTGTCCCCGTCCTCAGCTGGAGAGCCGGGCCTCAGATCTACAAACAGATGCAGCTCCAACCACAAGCTCTGCTGTCACATGGCAATGCTGGGGAGGGGGGGAAGGGTCCCTGCCCTCCACCTCCATCTGTAGACCTCTCCTCCCCCTTTTCATTTGGGTGCTTAACCCTGAAAGCGGCTCACCCAGAGGCCCCCAGTGACGTCACACCTCCTCACCTTTTGACATCCATCAAAGAAGAGAGTTTTTGGATTTGGACCTCTCTCCACGTTCCGCCTTTTCTCCCTCCTCATCGTCCCTGTACTCTGACTGAAAGCGGTCTAGCCGCAGCGAATGCACAAGTGCTGTCACAGATGAGGATGCTGCTGCTGTCGGCGCGAGGGAGGCCAGGGAACGAGCCACTACATTCCAGTGCTGGCTGGACCGGACAGGCCGTGCCTTTGGAGCGGGCTCTCTCACTCTGTGCAGCTTCTAACACTGAAACAGAGCCCTGCTGAAGGCTATGCAAAGGACACCCAGCATCACGACACAGGGCTGTGCGAAAACAAGAAAACACAAGAAAACGAAACTGACTGCTAGTCATCTAGCATCGTGCCGACATAACAGACGCACCGTAGCACCACAAGCCCAGAAAACTGACTGACATTCCACTTAGAAGTCTAAGACAGCACCTCAAGAGATTCACAAGCAGTGTCTTAATTAATGATTATATTATGACAGAAAAAGAAAAATTTAGATGCACATAGATTGTCTTTTATATATGAATATATATTTGGCAGATGTTTTCCACATTAAAATGCTAGATGTAGATTTTGTTTTTTAATGTTGTTGCGCTCGTAATAGAATCGGAGGTGAAAGCGTTTTATCACGCAGTCTGGATCCTCTGCAGATTTGTGCTCTGTTGTGTCATTTCTCCTCCTCGACGCAGCCTTTTCATGTCTGTCAGAGGGTCAGACATCCACATGCTCTGTAGGAGCAGACCGAGATTAAAGAGTATTTGTATTCATTTTTTCTTCTTTTAATGACTTATAAACTGCTCAAGTCAGCTTTTTTTGGTAATTACTTTTATTTTTTTAAACACAAGGACCACTGTTGACAGCATAGAGCTGATGCTTGAGCTCTTTCGTTTTCATTAAAAAAAAAAAAAAAGATTTCATCTACACTGCTACTCCAAAACCACATGCAGCGCTGTATTTTGCACCTTTAATCTTACAATCAGGATTAAAAACAAGTTGTTGGATGCAAAAAACAAAAATGATTTACTCAAACTGCACTGAAACCTGGAGTTATTTGCAGTTGGTTATTTGGGTCAATGTGGCCATCAGCTCTGGTCCTCCAAAAGTAGTGTGGTTGAGGTACTCAAATCTGAATAAAACATACTTTACGTTCAGATACAAATACCTTTTGCTCAAGGTCTGCTCAGAACAAGGTCTGTTCTTCGTCATATGAGCACATAGTGTGTTACTATGAGAAACCTCCACTTGTCCACATGCCTTAAGACAGAACAGGTATGTTTGTGTGTCCCGCTGGCGTCTGCCATGAAGTTTGCTGTCATGTTTTGTTATTTTTTTGTGTGTGTGTGTGTGGGGGGGGTACATTCCTGAAATCATGGAGGTGCTGGTCCCACCCATGTTTTTCAAGGGAGACTCACCCGTGTGCGTGTGTGTTTGTGTGCAGGCACTTATGTGTTTTATTTAGCTTGTGTGGGTGTTGTATATGTGTAAATATGCAAAATAAGACCTACATGAAACAAAACACTTGAAACTTCAAGCTGTGGTGGTGCTGGAAGCATATTCAGAGCCTTCCCCCCCAAAATATGGACGTTCATTTTTGAGAACCTAAATTTAAATTACTTTTGTTTTTTTTTGCAAGGAGCAAAAATGTGAGTTTCTGCATGTTTTTGCAGATGAGCCCCATCAATTTGTGCTTATTTCACATATGAGCAAAGTGCGAGTGTTTGTGTGTGTGTGCGTATGAGTGTATGTACTGGTGGCAGGGCCATGGCACATACACCTCACTGTGGTTGCAGGGCAGCGCAGCATCTGACAGGACGACCCCAGCCTCGTCTGCTGAAACCTGGTGACGATTTGGACGATGCTGTCTCTCCATCGCATGCCTCATTCTAGAGGTTTATGTCCAGTTCTTGAGAAATTGGATGTGGAACATGAAGGGTTTGCACAAATCAACCAGTGGCATTTTTTTTTTCTGTAGATACATGAAGCTTTTCATGCAGCAGCCTCCAACCAGCTTGTATTTGCAGCTAGAATCACCAGCCGTAGCTTGCAGACACTGACCCAGTCCTGTGATCCGTGTTGTAATGCTGTAATACACAAAGCCTGAATAAATATACTACTGAATGTGTCAAAAACAGACGCTGACGTCAGGGGTCACCACAGGCAGAGAATGCTTTTTAACGTAACCTGATGTAATGGCATTCATGTGAATGTAATAATAATTAGTGTTTTTTTTTTTAAGCAGAGACAAAATGGACTGTAAACTGTATGTGAGACATGACCCTTGTCCTTCGATGTGCTCAGCCTCATCTTTGTGCAAGGGTCCGATCGTGTGTGCTGTACTCGGAGAATGAGGCTTTCTCTGGAATAATCTGCACAATATCATCCCCCGAGAAACACCTAACAAGACCAGAATGTTTCTTCTTGAAAGATGTCTTAATTCACTTGTTTAAAAGTACTACTCCAGTTTCTGTTGCATAGCACACAGTTAGTTACTCTGTACATAAAGAGACTAGCATTTTATTTTATTTTCCTGTCAAAAATCACTTGGAAAGAGCACAACTGTTCCTCTTCTCCTACTGTTAGTTCCAACAAGCACATCTCAACAGCTGTCACATCTTTTATATTGCTAAGTGTTTTGATTACCTAGATGTTTCTTTGAAGAAAAAAAAGGAGACTAGATCTATTTATCTAAACATGACATGGAAAAAAAAAGTCTAAAGTTATTTAATGTATTAAAATCGGGACGTATCATTTAACTGTAGATGATATAATCTGCTTTTTCAATAAAGTGGTTTTGTAGCTATCTCCAAAAAATGTTTTGGTTTTTTTTTTTTGTTGTTGTTGATGTCTTTTATTTAACCTTTTTTTTTTTAAACTAGACCTGTGTGTGTGTACGAAGGGGAAGGAGGAGGACATCCTCAGCTCCTCTACTTGTCAAAGTCTCATCAGGCAAGACAATGAAACTGACATAACCTCTAATAAACTCATGGGTTATTATTTAAAAAAAAAAAAAATAATAAACTCATGGGTGTGGTAGTGTGACTGCAGAATGAATGCATGAATGGCAAAAACATTAAGTTCTTTGTAGATTAAAGTTACAGTATGTGAAACTGTTCACAGTTTGCACAAATGGACAAATCTGTTGGTACCCTTCCATTAAAGAGAGAAAAACCCACAATAGTCACTGAAATACCTTGAAACAGAAAAGTAATAACAAATACTAATGATCTGGATTTTGACTGATGAAAAATCAACCCTTACATTTTGAATTTTGGTTCACAGCAGAAAAATAGGGGGGGGGGAAAGTCACCTGGACAAAATAGTTGATACTTCTAGAAAAGATAATTAAGAATTTAAAGAAAATAATATGACCATAGTTATATGCTAAACTAAATGTGTCCTGTTATTATCATCAGTGTCATCAGTGTCAGTTTAACTGTTTAAAAGGAGGAAAGTGTTTGGAGTCATGATGTTCACCACGCTGAACATGGACCAGGGAAAAGTAAACACATGTAAAAGGTAAAGAATAAATCCTATTAAACAATTGAAAAAGCTCAAATGTGCCATCTGGAGAAGAAATCCTTCAAACTTGAGACAGCTGGAGCAGATTATGACGAGTGGACCAAAAACACATCCACAGTCTCACTGAGAGTTACAAAACTCACTTGACTGCCTCAAAAGGTTGTGCAACAAGATATTAATTTGAGGGTCCCGTCATTTTTATGATTCTCTTGAACCACAATTCAAAAGCAATGTTTGATTTTCGTAAGTTAATATTCAGTTAGTTATCATTGGTACGAGCAAAATTGCCCACAAAATTAATTTCAGCATAATAATATTTTTATACAGTTAGTTCCAGATATATTTGGACAATATTGGTGTAATTTTTGCCTTTATACGCCATCACAATAGTTTTGAAATAAAACAATGAAGACATGATCAATGTGTAGACTTTTAAGCTTTACGAGATCCTCAAAAACATGGCATTTAGCAATTACACTTATTTTTAAGCAAAGTAACTTAATTTTCAGTGACTCAAAAATACTAATTACCAGAAAAGAAGTTAATAGGCCAGATTTGGGCTGTTCCCTGCTACTTCATGTGTCAGACATGGTGGAGGCAGTGTTGTGGTATGGGAATGTGTGGCTGCCAGTGGAGCTGGTTCACTGTTGTTCATTGATGATGACAGCAATAGTAGTGAGATGGGTTATTAAGTGTACAGGGCTAAACTCTGCTCACATTCAGACAAATGCAACTGAACTCATACGACAGTGTAGATGGAAAATGACTCCGAACTAGGAAAGAAAATAAAGACTTTGAATACAAAGAAGTGGAAGAGTCTTCAAATTGTAAATTAAAATCTTTTGAAATCTATGAAATATCCTCTTAAATTGAAGCCGAAAGTCTACCCTTTAATCATATCTTGATTGTTTTAATTCAAATTCACTGTAATAACAAAATTATACAGCACTCAAGTATTGTCAGTGCAGATGCTGAAGGTTTCTAAGAGTCACATGTATGTCCCACACACACAGGAAAAAGGGGTGGACTCCATCATAAACTGCAGTAAAAGTTGAGAATAAGACAGTAAATACATTTGTCAAGAGTGGCCTGGAGTTTGTTTGGGATGTGGATCAGAGTCAGGTGGGAACTACAGTCTTGTCTTGCTTGAGCTCTCGGTTAAACCTGAAAAGTTTCACCGTCTGTTTATCGTTTCTTATATCGTAACCTCTGCCAGATGATTTCCCTAATTTAAATAACGATGACTTTTCTGGTATAATTCATGATACACAGCTCCTTAAAATTATTGGCTTTTCAATTTTTTACAAGTTATAAAACTTCAGCCAAGCCATGTTTTTTATACACAATAGCTAGCGAGGAGCTGAATGATGAAATACTGCTGAAACGTGTTGAATCAAATCTGGAACTACAACTACAGAGTTCGAACGGGAACACCAAAAAACTCCCACACAGTATCATTACGTTAATTAAATTGGTTCAAGAGGGTGGTTTTGCCCAAAGTTAAAGTACATTATAATTTATTCGCTTCACGCAACCCTGTGGCGGGTCATGTGGTGACCTCTTCCCTCCCGGGATGCATTCCGGCACGCCGATGGCCGGATAATCTGAAGCTTGGAAAAGACGTGACCATCAAAGTTTTCAGTGAAAAACTATGGAAAAAAAAAGAAACAAACAAGAAATAACTGAGAAATGTGAAATCAAAAAAGATTTATATGAGCAAGATACATTAAAAAAGTACCATGTCTAATGGCTATAACCATGCAGTCTGTAAAGCTTTTAAAATAAAACTATTCAACAGCCTCAAGTCAAGAAGGAATTTTTAAAAAGTTTTTACACATTTAGAAGTGAAGCCATTGTTTTTTCTTTTTCCATAGCAAATGTCAAGACTTTTGCTGACAAACCTTTTGAGCTTGAAATGCAGGAAATGTCAGAATAAGAGCATATCTTTTAGATACATTTGTTGTGCAACTAAAACTTAATTTACATGACAGACATTTAGGTTTATTTTATCATTATAGGTCCACCAAATTAGCAGTTATGCTCAGAAAAAAAGGCACAGGAATCTGAAGGGTCACAAATCCCAAATTACAAGAAGGTAAAACATGACCAAAAACAGCAAAGCTTTCTAAAAAAAAAAAAAGAGTTGAGATGCTATAATTCAATGTAGTGCTTCTTTTTGATGGGAGGTAAATACAATAAAAAATAAAAAAGATATGGTCCAAATAGTGCCACTGAAAACTGGTTTAAGTGGCTTATATATTAAAGAAATCAGAGCATGGGAGATGATTAAAGGCTACAATGACAAATAATTCTGGATAAAATCAGTCTAATCTATCTATCAACTTATGGATAGGTTATAACTGCAAATTTACCTGTGAAGCTGAAATACCAGAAAACACACACACACACACACACACACACACACACACACACACA
>JAOWBL010000018.1:18167529-18190147 GCA_028564865.1 Zenarchopterus dispar
ACTGCAAATTTACCTGTGAAGCTGAAATACCAGAAAACACACACACACACACACACACACACACACACACACACACAGGCACAGGTATGAGAACATTATCAATGAATGAATGAATGAATCAATCAATCAATCATTCAATAATTTGGCTTGTGCAAGTACTGTCAGGGGTACTTGGGAAATGGGAACAATTATGAACATAACTGTTCATATATCTTGTTCTGGCTGTTTGTCTTGATCTACCGGGAAACGGGAGTAGGTGATGATGCTTCACATATCTTTTCAGAGTTTTTACTTTGAAGGAAAAACAACAGCCGTCAGTAGAAGAAACAGTTCTTGGAGTCTTTCAGACTGAGCAGGAACATGTTTTGTCAAAGTGTATCTTGGTTTGTGAACATGATTATAGATAGAAGTCAGGAAGGTTTTACTCCACCGTAGAGGGTCACGATGACAAACTGTGTAACAATGATGAGAACGGAGCTCTGAAGGAAAACACTTATCTGCTCTAACCTCTGCCAGCATTTCAAACAAAAGTGAGAAACTGCATTTTAACCAAGAATGAGCTTGTCAGCAAGGTTTGACGCCTGTCCTGCACCCCCCCACCCACCCCCAAATTAAAAACATGACTTTTATCTTTGCATAAGGAATGTAAACTGTTTTGATATCTTTAAACATGCCTTCAGTCATTGCTCTTTTTTCTTAACCTTTTGAAAGCTGCACATATTCATCATCTTCCTTTAAGCATCCATCCAGTTCTGGACCCATGGAGCAGAGAGACAGAATCTCATCTGGGAGGCATGATCTGTAAGGGAACCTGATCCTTAAAGATGACCCAAAGAAAGAAGCTCACTTCAGTTTCTTGATTCTAAGTTTTTTTTTTCCTTCAGTCACTACCTGGTCCTCACAACCTCAGGTGAAACCTGAAAAGTAGACTGACATGTAAATCATGTAGTGACCAAAAATGGAGTCACACTGCCCGTTGGGTGTGCCTAGACATTTGTCCATAAAAACTGAAAAACCGCTTGCAAGATGCAGCTCTGGTAGAGCCCAGCACCAAACAAACACCAGACAGAAGGTACTGTGGTCGAATGTCAAGAGGGTTTTGCAACTGCGTTCATCACAGAGAAAAACTACTGTATAGGCTAAATTACAAACAGAAGGTGAATACATTAAGATGTGCTGTATGAATGGGTGAATTATAGTGCACCGTTGATTGACCACCTGTAAGAGTTTCCCATTTCCACAAAAGAAAGATGTCCTTGGTTTCTTACCAGATAAGGTCCTTTTCCCTGATTACTCAGTTTAGCTTAAGTCTGTTTGTTAATCCACACTTCTTTTCTTTTCAGAAGCTGCAGAAACATTCTTGTGTCCTTCTCAAGACCGAACACAATACAGCCATGTCTCTCAACTTCAAGGCACAGACAGCCGTGTGCCTCTTGAAAGGATGTCTTATGAATTCATGTTGGGGTTTACAGACTTCTTGAAGTCGCTGAAGTCTTGTATAGTCAGTCCAGAGCTCAGTTGTGTTACAACCAAGGCCAGAATACTTACATAAAAGAAAAAAAAACTTCAAAACTTACTGGTTTTCAGCATTAATTTACCATAAAATGTGGTCTGATCTTGATGTAATTTGCACCACAGTTACAGTTACACATTTAGCAGAAGCTTTTATCCACAATGATTTACAAGTGAGGCACAACAATCAAACTACTGTCCAGTTAGAAGCCCTGGCATTGAGTGCTAGGTCAATTGAATAACAAGAGAAACATGTAAGGTGTCTAAAAAAAAAAAAAGGCAAAGTAGAGGTAGACCTATAAAGAAGGTGACTGTAGAAAACTGCAGTTAGATATGGTTTAGATAACTGGGGTGTTAGAGGGGTTAGGACAGGAGATGTTCTAGGAAGAGATGCATCTTCAAGAGTGTCTCGACAGTAGGTAGATCCCTCTGACCGCCACCAAATAATCGATGACTTGGCAAAAATATTAGAATTAGTTTTAAAATGCTAACATATTACACCCTCTAACGTCTAAAGACTAAAGCCAGAGTTTTAAGATGTAAACTAAAGTTTTCTCAATGATTGACGATCATTCAGGAGTCCAGCCTTCCAACTGGCTGTTCACCCTGATGACGTCATGGAATGGCACAATTTTGCAAGAAATGAGACTGAAGATTTACAATAATCTGGCTCACTCCACAGCATTTCTGTTATTACATGAGTTCTGGGCTCTTCAGACCTTATCGTTTGGGATAATTTGGTAAACTTGGGGGTCCCACTTCTCTCTTGATGATGAAAAATGCTCCGGTCTCTGAGGCAGAGAAGCAAGGCCACATCATGATACCACATCCACTATACTTTACTGCTGGGATGATGTTTTGATGTTGGTAAGCTGACACCCACCCACCCACCCCACTCCCCCATACACAGTCCTGAGTATTTATCCCAAACTATTCAGCTTCTGTTTCATCGGCCCACAAAACGTTTTTCCTGTCGTGTTCCAGATTAAGATGCAGATCAGCTACTCTTGGTCATTGTCAGAGACCATATATTTGTGTGGCATAGTGTAGGAGTTTATTTTTTGTGAATTTTGATGGGTGTGTTCAATAAAGACACCAGTAAAGACACCAGAAAAATCTCTGAGAACGCCAGCTTGTGACCTCTTAGTAGATGGGTTAATTGGTTGAATGCTATCAGTTCATTTCACATTTTATGGCAAATTAATGCAGAAAACTATTTAATTTCAAAGGGCTCACATGCCTTTTCTTGTCACTGTCATTCTTAATCAAATAAATTACTTCAAAAGGCTCTTTGTCATGCAGAATTGTGGAAGACTGATATATAGGTTTGGAGAGAAGATGTACGACTCCATTTATACAGGATAATTTAAAAAAGGAAAAAGGAAAATGAAGTTAGGTGACTTTTACAGCTGCTTTAGCACCAACTTGTAAAAGAAAAGTCCAAACATGTTCACCCCTTGCATCCCTCTAGTCTGAAATTTTAATTACATTAGACACAGCTGTATTAATAAGCCTCTGATCCACATATTGTACGAGATGTAGATACATTTTATGTGGGCGTACATAAAAGCACAGACTGCCCACTCACGCTCGGCGCTCCTGTGAGCAGAACAGTGGTGTTCAGTGTTAGGAGCTCGCTGGTGTTGGTTGACAGCTCTATGAGTTGGGGCACAAAGAGCCCTTTATGTGTCTGAGGGTTCCACCCTGTGACTCAGGGAGCTGTGTGTGTGTCGGTGTGTGTGTGTGATTGTGTTTGGGCAGAGGTAGTGGAGCCCCAGGGGATCTGCTGTGAGGTGAGCTCTGTTACACTGCACAAAAGAACGCAAGAACACCTTTCCTCCAGAGCACACAGGTCCCTCCACTGCCAGGAAATGAGTGAAAATATGCTCACCACAGGATTACCTCATACGCTCCGAATCTTTGGATACTGACACTTTGGCCCCTTCGTTCTACTGGAAATGTCAGCCTGCTTTCGCCTCTATCCACCATACTTTTACATATAAAATCTTTGTTTCTGACTATGTCTCGATTCTCAGCTGGGTTTTAAATAATGGAAAATATTTAGAGAACCACTTGATGAAATTTCAGTTTCCCAAAAATGAAAGTGAAATTACGCTGGGGCCAGTTGGTGATTCACTTTGTGAATCTAAAGTACAGTTATGTGCCAAAGATTTGCTCTCTTTTCTGAGATTTTATATGTCCATAAATGCTTAAAATAATCATCTTGTCCATATCATGCCTAAAATTTAGATAAATAAAACCACATTTCCAAAGTACAGTTTTCCACAAGTATTGTGGTCTCTCCTGGCAACCATTTCAAACAAGCCATACTTGTTCAGTCCTTTCAGACTGTTGGGAACCTTAACATTTATTAAATCAACAAAGGCCCGAAGAATCTGGCATTTGAGCTGTGAGATATATATATTTTACTCTGAGCAGACTGGGACCAACTGGTTAGGCAATAGTTAAAGTGACTGAGAATCATTGAGTGCAAGTACATTTTTGCAGCTTCAGTTGACATTTCATTTCGAATTGCACAAAAATTTGCAAGATTTATCTTGATTTTTTAACACAGTTTGTCAATATGGGCTTAAAGGAAAACTGTGACTCTATTATTAACCCAAGAAATTTATATTGGCTGACAATTTGTATTTTTTCTCCATTAACGTGTATGTCGAGGTCAGGTGATACTCTATTTATTTTAGTGAAATACATGCTTACAGTTTTAGAAACATTTAGTGGTAGACAGCACTCCTGCAACCAAGTTGTGACACAGGACATTGTTTTAATGAGTGTAGCAGCAAAAGTGTCTTTGGAGTGACCATGAACAAAGAAAACCGTGTCATCTGCATACATTAAGCATTCAGCTTCAAGACAAACAGTGGGCAAATCATCGATATAAAGACTAAATAAAAGGGGGCCTAATATTGATCCCTGAGGGACTCCAGAAGTTAGCCTAAAACAATCAGATCTGCAGTTGTTAACTGATGCAGATTGTGTTCGGTCATGCAGATATGATTCAATCCAACTCACAGCGTTGTGAGAGAAGTTCAGTTTTGAGAGCTTGCTAAGAAAAACAGAGTGATTTATTGCATCGAAAGCTTTCCTAAGGTCCAAAAACACCACCCCTACAACTCCACCCTTATTGAGAAAAGATTTTATTTTCTCAGTGAAGAGTCATGTAGCCATTTCAGTGAAATGCTTGGATCTGAAACCAAACTGCATGGCCTGGATAGAGGGGGAGCTGCTGTTTAAGTGATGGACAATCTGCTCTGTCACCCATTTTTCTGCAATTTTGGAAATGACCGGAAGAATGCTTATTGGTCGGTAGTTGTGCAGAAAAGTTGAGCCACCAGATTTAAAAATTGGAGTAACAATAGCGGATTTCCAGGCCTTTGGAAAGTGACCAGACAAAACTGAAAGATTAATGATTGAGGCAATAGTACTGGTGAGAGCTGAACCTGGATCTTTGAGCATGTTCATGTCCATTCCAAAAACATCCTTTGCTTTAGAAAGTTTGAGTGATTGAATTAAACCAGTAACTTTGGTCTCAGTAATATTTGTAATGGTAAAGGACTGCGCTGCAGACAATGGAGGATATTCCCTCCTTTGTTTTGCCGTAAACTCATCAGAGATTTCTGACACAGATTCAGTGAAGTAGTTGTTAAAAGCATCAGCCATTACTTGAGGTTCCGACAGGATGTTTCCATTTAATTGAATTTGCATTAATTTTGTTTTTTTTGGGAATCATCCAATAGTTTTTAAAAAAAAATATAATTCCAGGTTATTTTAGAATTTCCCCATCCACTATTGAAAGTAGTGATGAAAAAGTCAGCTTTAGAAACATGTTTGTGCTCCATAAAAATAAACCATATTTATTGATATTAAAAGTGCCAGCTTCAAAAGTCTCCTGTTATAAGTTGTATTCTTGTACCAGACAGTTAATAATAGGGAGACAACAGGAAATGACAGGAAAGAGCTCATTTACATCGAGGCCAACATGACCCTATCAACAAATAAGCTGTTGTTGTTACAAGCAGGCATGGACCAAAGAAAAGTAAGTCTTTTGCTTCATTTTTGCTCCATTTAGCCAGAAAACAACTCTTTGTAGGGACAGTTCACTGATTTTACGTGTGAAAAGTCAGTTTATATGTCACAAATTGTGCCATTCACCCTTCAAAACCTCTGCTCTGGTCTTCTGACAAGAGTAGAGAAAATTATACTTATGTCATCACTATTATCTCCGCTTCAACATGAGACCAAAAAATTTAAACAGGAAGTTTGCTTTTTAAAGTGGAAGTGTGGAGTTTGCAAAGCAATTACCAGCCACAGAGGGCAGAGTTAATCGTGTCCTCGAATTAACTGCAGGAAGTGTGAGATCCAGCATTTTTGTTTTACATTTTTCTTTGATAAGTCCCCCAGATTTAAAGTAGAATACTTGATAATGGAAACTGTCTTTAAAAGACAAGAATTTATCAGACTAATTTCCACTGCAAGGTCTAATAAGTGAAATTAGACCAAGTCTTTTATCTATAACAGAGTTGGTGCTGCAAACCACTTTTTTTTTTTTTGTTTTGTCGATATCTTTAAATATCTCAAATAGCACAGAATGATTCACCATTTTAAAGGGCTATTTCTTTCTACTGATGTCAAACTGAGTCACTGAGTCAATACTTTTGCAACTTTGTGTAAAGGCAAAAATACAACTTACAAAACCACACAGTTATTCCAGTGTGGCATGAAATATCTAATCACAATGGGAAACAGCCTTGATGTATAGAAAAAACAGTCAGCTTCAGCGGTCTTGGTGTTACTGTGATTATGATGTATTGTGTATCAGCAGATCTATCAGAAGTAGGAACCAGCGTGGGAGTTTTTTTTTCTCTCTCTGTGATGTCTATGAGAGCCAGATGTTGCTCATTTATACTTCAGATTCAGAAGAGGCAGTAAAGAGAAATAAAAATCTTACAATAGATGCTCAGTAGGCAAAAACCCACACAGAAAGTCAAATAACTGACCTAAAGTTGTCCCAGAAGGCCAAACAAGCCCAGCTGTCCGGTGGATCGACGGCAGGGAGGAGCTGCTGAAGGAGGCCTCTGACTGCTGGGTGAAGCCAGGGGCATCTCAAGAAACTACTTAGGAAATTACTTTGAAATCTAGCATGCAAATATTTTCTTGTGATTCTTCATCACAAAACACTGGGGGAATTTTTTTTTTATATTAAGAGAGCTGTTTTGTGTATAGATGAGCACAAGTCTGGAGAATGCCAGATTTTCTATGTTGTTCAGCATATAGTAATCCTCAGAAATCTTTGGGGACTAAAAAAGGGACATTAAGCAACATATGGTCAACTGAAGTCTGTCAGGCATCCTATGCTGCTGTGTCTTGAGCTCTACCCACGTACTTAACTTATTCTTTATATAACTCCTGTAGTCGTGGGAAAAATGAAGCAGGGCTTGACACGATGGCTTTTTCTTTTTTTTTTTTTTTTAACATTCTCCAGGGTTGCTCTGTCGCTGCCTTAGATTACAGAGTCAAAACTTGGTCATGTGTTTGGAGGACTAACCAACATTTAACCCAAGAGAAAATGTTCCCTGAAGGTCCCTGATCGGAGGAGGGGGTGGCTGAATTCATGTGCATTAAAAGCCGTCCAGTGAAGTTCACGGAAGAATTAATACTGTGGACCTCTCTCTTCCTCTAAGGCCGTGTTTCCAACCTTTTTTACATGCAGGGATGCTGACCATCAAACTGCTTCCAGCTCTGCAGCTTATGATGAATACAAATGTGTTTGAGCACATAGTGATGCAAAAACAAAACATGCACCACAGAGGATCTTTGCAGATAGAGGTGCACCGTTTCTACTTTCCAGTAGATCCATAACTGTGTTGCAGCCCTACAGCTGTAATAAACATAGGATCACAAGGTCCCAAAGTGGCCAGAATTGATGTTGCCATGGCAACCCTTGCTCTGGGGCAGGATGGGTGGAACCCAAATTAGGCCGGGGGTGTCTTCAGAAGACCAAGAGGAAAGAAATAAAAGTGCCTGACTGCCCCAACTGATGGAGTTTGAAGTGGAATGTGATGGTATGCAGCGGCATTGTTCAGGAAACATCTCAGGAACGCATGCAGAACCTTCTTTCCGCTTTCAGGCTGTAACTTGATTCCACTCTTTACCAAACGAAGCTTAGCTCTGTGTGTCATTTCCTCATGTTGGCATGATTACCGTTTGTTTAGTTAAAGCTCATACAGTCATGAGAAGTAGGTTACATTAATATCCGTTGCTGCAGGTGCATTCATGACTGCTCCATGTAATCCACAGATCTATCTCAGTATGAATGTCATTTACAAAAATGTAAGGAAGAAAAATGTCTTTTTTTTGTGAAACACATTAACCTGATAACTCAATGAGGATGGATTATATTATTGAACAAACTCACTTTCTTCTGTATCTTGTTACAGAGCTGAAGATAAAAAGCATAAGTTAGACCTGAAGAAATGCAGTGTTGCCTGGCAACAGTACTGAAAACCCAGCAGCGTCTAGGGGTCTAAGATTCTTTTTTAACTTTGTTTTTGTCCTCATACACACTCTATAATCGTACTTTATAGAGGGTTTGAAGACACTGAAACCACGTAAAATAAGTGTTACGTTGTAGCTATGCAGTGCATCACAGTTAACAGCTCAGCATCATATGCTGTTGTTAAGTTTGTCTCTTCTCATTATGTTATATGTGATCTGTATTTATAAACATTATTTACTAGAGGGTTGGGACATGTATCTGATGTATTTAGTTTAATGATGTTTGGATTTAGTACAAGTGATGACTGTTTTTGTCAATCCCGAGGCTGTTTGTTTTTCTCTGTAAATGCATGCTGTGGAGTCTGGGGATTTGCTGGGAAGAAAAGTGGAGTACAAATGAATGGACCTTTGACTCCGTTCCAGTAAATTGTGATTTCTGGGTGGCTGATTTGCTCCCAGTAAGTAGAAGTGGAACTCTGATGCCATCTAGTGATCTGCTTTCTTTTTAAAACTCTGGTCCACATTATTGTGCACAATGCTCATTTGCACGCACTGAGGGAAATATTAGAGCCAGTTTCATAATGTGACATGGGGAATCAAGTGAAGATATTTATTTTAAAAGCTAAATGCTCTATAAGGGTCGATCCAGAACGAGAGCATACCTTGCCCTGCCTGGTTCAACGGTCTAATACAAAAAAGCATTTCCTATCACAGTTGTGATTGAATAAGCATAGAAAAGACAACGCTATTACAATGAGAGTACAAACAGAAAGTCAGTGTCAGCTCGGCTGCGTGGGAGTGACCAGCTGCCTCTGTGAGACTCCTGTCCAGGCAGATCCCGAGCTGATGAGACTGATAATAATGTGCAGTAAAGAGAAAGGGACCAGGCTGTTTCAACTCAGGCAAAATTCTTTTTGAGGAAGTTGATGAGCCCATTAGTGGATGAGTCGTGGGAGTGGACCTCTGTAGCATCCTTGAGTTCAGGCTCGATCTTCTTTGCAAGCTGTTTGCCAAGTTCGACTCTGATGTGGATGTGAGAAAAGGGAGATGATGGTCTCAGTGAAGAATAGATACATGAAAAGATATTTGTAATATCTTCAGCAATGTTCTGATTTTTTATGACTTACACTCTGAAGGCTGCCTTGTTCAGTCAGTTATCAGGTAAAACACTGAAAGAAGTGGACTTACCCCCACTGGTCAAAACTGTTGATCTCCCACATCACACCCTGGACAAAGATCTTGTGCTCATACATTGCTGTAAAACAGGGCAGAATAATTATTAGGACTACAGAGAAAAAAAAAAACATAAGTGGCTGTTCATAATAAAATGGAATTTTCAAGGTTGCACAATAGAGCTGTTTATAATGCAATAAAACATGTTTGCTTAGTTTGGCACTCCAGGTGCAAACAGGCTGACAGTTACTATGCAACCATGCGCAATGTCCTCACTGAACCTCATCAGGATATTGCAGCAGGAATTTCCCAATTTAGTAGCATTATTATTGCTGCTATCAAAATGATATATGAAGAATTGAAATAACTTATTAATCTTTATTTTATGGCTGATTTACAGCAGTTGAGGTAGGTGTGAATAGATTACACCTGAGTAAGCAGCACAGCTGTGTCGGATTCAGAAGGATATCCAGGTAGAGATTCATACTTATCAAAGATTATGGGATGATAGGAAATTAAATTATTTCAAAGGTTGAAAATGACTTTAAACAAACTGCTGCTGATGCATAATAGATGCATAATCATTGTTGAAACAGAATTTGTGCAGGTATAGGCTTCATTTCACTCAGCGACTCTCACCTATGAGTGCTCCGAGAGTGTATGGTGTCAGTTTCTTGAAGATGATTGAGTTGGTTGGTCGGTTCCCCTGGAATACCTAGGTTGATCAAGTAGAGAGGTTTTATAATGCAGTCCACTTTTAAGTACTCCATCACCACAAACGCTCAGTCTGCATTGCTATGATGATTCATGGCCACTGGGGGGCACTGCCTCCCGTGCTCTTCAGCACTCACTGTCAATAGTGTGGTCTTCTGTCTGAGCTTCCTCATACCAAGCAGATGTATGTTTTTTGTTTGTTTGTTTCCAATTAATTTGAGATCACTATGACTGTAAATTCAGTTTAATGTGGTCATCTGAGACCATGCAGCAGGTCCTTTCCTTATAATAGGTCTTTTTTCATCTCCGTCATCTTCATTTAACTCACCTTATGTGGCAGGATTTTCTCAAGGGCCTCTCCACTCAGGCCACTTGCCTCAAGCTCCTTCTTGGCCTCCTCTGTGGTTTTACCCTTCATCAGGGCTTCTGTCTGAGCCAGAAAGTTGGCCACTAGGATCTGCAGTCACATGAAACACAAACAGACACAGTGGGATGTAGTAGAGCGTATGTGCTACATCAGGGGTTCCCAAACTTTTCCATGCCAAGGCCCCTCAAACAATAACTTCTTGCCAGGGACCCCCAAACTGTATTTATTATCAACAACAACAACAACAACTTGCTGCTTTTTACCGCAGAAACTTAACAGACACAAATATATTATAAAGGATTTTAATAAAGACAACAATGAGTTCCAAGGACAACTGGAACACACATTGCTGCTAAACTTTTTTTTTTTCTGCCTAGCTTCCCACTAATTTTCTGAGACCCCCCTAGTGCCCCTCTTATAACCCCAGGGTTCTGCGGCTCCCACTTTGAAAACCACTGTGCTACATCATTAATATAGAAGTAAGTCCTCAAGGCCATTGGTGTCTTTGTAATCTAATTTTAAACCATGCATTAAGTTGTTTAGGCAGAAAAAAATTAAATGTGAATATATGAGGCATCAGAGCTCTCATTAACATACATATTGATAATGCCGATATTCTTTCATTGTAAGCCTCACTTTTATTGAATTCTTCACATCATTTCAACAAAAAGAAACGCTTTTTGAGGAACAATAAGAATCCCCAGAGTTTTGCAGCAATTAGTGCACACTGGTATCTCATTCATTCTTTCATTTTCTACACCTACTTCATCCGGTTTCTTGGAAGAGAGACATGGCACATTTTTCATGGGTCACCAACCCACACAGAGACAAACAACCCTACGAGCTCACACTCATACCTACAGTATATACGTGTGAGTGTGTAACATATGCTACCTACCAAGCAAACCAAATACATAAATAAATAAAACTGCAAAATACAAAATTTCTTTTGTAGGTTCAAAGACATTTCACTAGAATCACTCCGAGGAAGCATCAAGCATTTCTATATTTGCATAATTGAGACTGCTGGTGTACATCACTTCAAAACACAGCTTTATGTATCTCCAACATCAGCCATACCTTGTGGTGCAGGTTGTCCCTGATGGGATGCTGTGATTGAGCTGGGATCAGGAAGTCAGCTGGCACCATTCGTGTTCCTGCAGGGAACATAAGGCTTAATTACTGTCAAATTTTCAATCTGCATGTCTCTTGCAGCCCACTGACTCTTGGCCTAAAGCTAACCAGTTAACCAGATGAAATCTGTGTCCTGATCGAATCATCTCCTCTGTGTAACCATAATGCACCTGTAATAACGTTAGGGCTTGTTACCTTGGTGAATGAGCTGGTAGAAGGCATGCTGCCCGTTGGTTCCAGGCTCTCCCCACACTATCGGCCCGGTGTGGTAGTTCACTCGTGATCCATGGTTAGTGATGTACTTTCCATTTGACTCCATGTCACCCTATGAAAAATTACTCGCTTGACTATATCCCCAAAACTATTACATGCATTTTGTTCTCCCTGTCAAATCTGGACTGTAAACATACTGAACGTGTGCTGCATTTTCTTTATTAATCTCTGGAAACATTTGTGAGTATAGTAGAAATAGGTTTCAGTGTTGTTTTGTCAGCGTAAAGGGGTTTCCAACAGACCTGCTGGAAGTAGGCAGTGAAGCGGTGCATATACTGGTCATAGGGCAGCATAGTGTGGGTCTCAGCATGGAAGAAGTTGATGTACCAGATGCCCAGCAGAGCCAGCAGAACAGGAGTGTTTTTATCCAGAGGGGCAGTACGGAAGTGCTTGTCCTGCAGGAGAGATTGTGACGATAATTTACCCTTGCCTTTTCTGTATCTTCCTCCAAGTAAGACTGAGTTTTCTCCTTTTTTCTACATGGATAAAAAGGGGTGACTGAAATTGTAATTGTGTGATCATGGCGTACCCACCATCCAGTGAGCTCCTGACAGAAGCTTCTCAAAGTTGTCAAAGCCTGTTGGGAATATACAACACAGATGTTGACTGACTGAGATAATTTATGCCCCTCCACTACTGAAGGTGAGACATGTCTCTGTGTGTTTGCTAAAGCCAGCACGATTAAAATCTTAACTTTGAGAGCAATTGGACTGACATCACTGGTTAAACAACCGCTACAGTCCAACTAAAATATTGATTCAGCTATTGGAAAGATTGCTGCAAAGCATTGCTTTGAATGAAAATTCCTGATCTGCAGAGAAATAATACTAATGCTGTGTGACTGTTTTTGCTAGGCCATCATACTGCAATATTTTCATTAGGGAGCTTGAATGTAACGGGGATTCAGTGTAATTTGTTAATTTACTTAACAAAGCTGCTATTTAATAACACGCATTATGCAATATCAATACAACTGTTAAAAAAAGATCTAGAGTTCCTTAATAATTAAATTTTAAAAAATTTGATTGAAATATAAAATTGTAATTGGATTGAAATGGAGTTGACTTAATTACATTTGTGTTGGCGTTGCTCTAAGATTAAGTTTGTTGTGAATCTTTGCTATAAAAATAAACCACTAAAATGAATTGAATTTACGTGAATTGTGAATTGAATTGAACTGATAAATTAAGCTGTTGTCAGCTGGAAGCAGACTTGTCACAAATGACATGCACACGTCATGTCTGTTCAATTCAGTTGAATCCAATTGAAGAATCCTTGAAAATTGTTACAATTCTTCAAACACTGTGCTTTAACAGACCTTTTGTGTGTGTATGTTCGTGTGTGTGTTTGTTTTTTTAATGCATTACATACCAATATGTAAGGCGATAGACATTCCTATAGCAGACCACAAGGAGAAGCGACCACCAACCCACTAAGAGAGAAAATAAATACAATAAAAAATATATATCTATATTTCATACAAAGTTTTCTTTCAAAATGTTTGGTTAAAATAGAAAAAAAATACACAACCAAATTTTATTGGCTAATGATGGAAAAAATGTTTTGTTCGGTTCACTGACTTATTCATCTTTTGCAAATGGTTTGGTGGTCGAGTTAATCTTTCACTGCAACCATTTCTTCTGTGACTTAAATGCTAACTCATCTGTCCTATGTTTTAAATCCCAACAATGTAACTAAAAGCAGCTCTCTGACCTTTGATGCAACTCAGCCTTTACAGTAACCTCTGCATGAGGAAAGGTCACTACCAATAATAACTGAATCTGCAGAGGAGGGCTTCTGATTACCCAGCAGCTGCTCTCCTGAGCGTCCGTCCCACCTACTTCACAGGTCAAAAGTCTGGTATATTTTTAGCTCTCACTCACATCCCCCATCACAGTGTGGGGATGACAAGAGGACCCGCTGCTCACAGAGCTGATTTTTAAGTCTTAAAGAGCAACTCACATCCCAGAACTCAAACATGTTCTCAGTGTCAATGCCGAAGTCCTTCACTTTGGGCTGGAGGGGACACAGAGAGAAGCAGGACAGTTTAAATGCAGATATCAACATGCATGGAGAAGCTTCAGCTTGAAAAAAGCTTCATACAACTTACTCCATTTGTGGAAAGTGCCACAAAGTGTTTGGCGACAGCAGCTTTCTGATGAAATATAGCAAGTACATAATTAATCAGTGCACCAGCCAGTATATTATTAAAACTTTGGTTCAAAGGTTCACTCACATCTTTGGCATGATCAAGGAACCAAGCTTTGGCTGACTCAGCATTGGTAATGGTTTCTTGGGTGGTGAACGTCTGTGAAAAGAGAATTCAGTTTAAAAAAAAAAAAAAAAAAAAAGCATGAGTAATTGTGTAGTAGCTACTACAGACAAACATTGACTGTAATTGCCTGAAAAGTTTCTTTTTGAAATGGTTTCATCACCAGACACCCCAAAACAGAATAAAATAAAACAAAATAATCCACACCTTAAAATACTGTCATAATGTGAAAGGAAAATGTTTCCTTTAGTGTGAAAAGTCACTTTAGTGCAGCTTGGATAAAGCCGCTACCTTGGATGCGATAATGAAGAGGGTTGTCTCTGCGTTTAGCTCCGCCAACGTTTTGGCAATGTGAGTCCCGTCAATATTGGACACAAACCACACACGGGGTCCACCCTTTGAGTATGGCTTCAGGGCCTCCGTCACCATCAGGGGACCCTATAGTTCAAACAAATCATAAGAAACAAATTCATAAAGAAACCTGTTCCCCTATTTAATGACTTAAACAGATCTTTTTTGTATAAAACATAGATAAATATTTTAGTGTATTGTACTTACAAGGTCTGATCCCCCAATTCCAACATTAACAACATCTGTGATGGCCTTCCCCGTGTAGCCCTTCCACTCTCCACTTCGAACCCTCTGCAGCAGTCACACAAAGTGCCTCTAATTTTCTCATGAGCACATTCCCAAAAAAAGAGTTTAAAATGAAACGAGATTTTAGACCAATGTCTCTGTTACACTCACGTGGCAGAAACCCTTCATCTTCTCCAAAACCTTGTTGACATCAGGCATCACATCCTTGCCATCAACCATGATGGGAGTGTTGGAACGGTTCCTCAGAGCTACATGGAGCACAGCACGGCCCTTCAAACGTGCAGCACAAACAGACAAAGGTTGATACACCTTTTTCTAATGTTCATTAAAGAAATGACTGAAAGAAAAAAGAAAAGCTTTTATCCTGAAGTCCCAAATGAAGCTATGGTTGGCATTTCCTCAACAATGAGCACCTCAGTGAAGTTGATCTTCTCCCCAGTGAACATCTTCTCTCTGGCAGCTTCAATACCTCTAGATTTGGCCTGAAGAAAATAATCAAAATCAGTTCTACAGAACTGGATGTCGCTTTAAAGGCCAAAGATCATTCAGACTGAAGTCAAATTACCAGATCAACCAACATTTTCATGACTTCATCTGTGATGAGATTCTTGGAGAAATCCAAAAGAATGTCTCCATCGTCAGTGTTCAGAGTGAGGCTGTCCAGACGCAGAAAGACAACACAGAGGTGTTTTGAAAAGTGCAGAATCGGAGCAAATCGACTGTGCCAATGGCGTATACAGCTGACCACGTTATTTTAATGACACTGCTCATTTACATTCACACAAACCACCAGTTCTGTTCAGGGGGTTATTGTACAAAGAACATGAAGAACATGATACATACCTGAATTTGTTGAATCTTTCCTTGTCAGACTCAAACATGTGCCTCATGTTGAGCATCAGGGCATGGGCTGTGTACCAGTCCTGCAGCTTTTGAAAGTTGGGGTCCTGAGTGAGTCCCATGCTGTCCAGAGAGGGGGGCTTGCTGTGCTCCGCTGTGCTCAACTATCCTGGCTGAGTGGGACCTTGTAGGTCAGAGGGAGAGCTTTTTGTAGAGCACCAAGTCCAGACCCACACTTGCCCCTCCTACATGAGACACACAACACCCAGGATTTGTGCTTGTTACACTTCCACACTGTCCTGCAAGGTTACAGTAGAGCAGCAGTCCAGAAACACTAAGACATGTGGTTTAAAAATTTGATCTTGATGATAGAATAGCAGAATCCTATTTTCTTTTGTGCAAAAAAGATTATAGAAATTATTCCTATGTGGTGAGTGTTAGACAAATACACATTCTGAGGAACAACAACCATATTTTTTACTGTCAGATTTTTTTTTAATATAAATGAAGACAAAAAGAAACAAAACTTGTGGATAATGTAAGTACCACTAGAGTTCAATAGTTCTAGTAGCAATAACTTGAAATATTTCCCTGTGTGACTCTCTCATATATTGTGGAGGAATTTTGTTCCATTCTTATTAATACTGCTGCTTCAGTTCATTGACATTTTTGAGTATTTACTCACACAGCACTTTCTCGAAATCTCACTACAACATTCTGACTGGGTTAACCTTGATATTTTTGTTTTGTTTTTTAAACTATTTTGACTTAGATTTCCCATCATGTTTCAGATCATTGTCTTGTTGTACAACTCATTTTAAAGTTTTTATTGTTGGAAAAATAACCTCTTTGTACCTCTAGAATACTTAGATATATAAAAGAGTTCATGGCTGACTCAGTGAGTGTGAGGTGCCCAGGATCTGTGACTACAAAATAACCCCAAATTATTACCCCTCCACCACTGTGCTTGATAGTGGGTATGAGGTATTTCTGCTTAATTGCTGGATGCATGTTTGCAAGTGTAAATAGGACATTTTTCCAGACATCCCGTGGTTCGTTCAGATCCAGGCTTGTGAACCTCACTTGTGTGTCCAGGAGACTTTTGCAGACAAACCTCACTTGTTTCCTTACAATTAGTTTTCTTTTAACTGTATTGTTATGGACTTTCTCACACTTTACACTCTAATTGCAATATGCTAGTATAAATGGGTGTATTAATGTATTAACAATGTTTGTGTGTGTCACAATCAGGTTGGGATCCAGGACCCAAATGCGGAGTCCTATCTCAACGGACAGAGTCCTTACACAAAAAACACAGTTCTTTCACCGAGAGCGGAACCAACTAAGATTTCTGGTAACTAACAGAAAATCACCACAGCAAGTGGGGAAAAACAAAGCAAAGCAAAACGGCAACGCCGCAATAACACAAACTCACGATACTCAGTACACAGTCACTAGGAAACACGTAAGGGTAGCTGTCGAGTACAATCCCACACTGGCTGCAGGGGAGAAGTGGTTTAAGTAGTCTGTCTAATCAGAGTTTTAAGGAGCTGCAGGTGTGGAGACTGGCGTTCGGCTGCTCCACCTGCACGTCGGAAGGGGCAGTGCAGACACACAAGCGGAAAAACATGACAGTGTGTGCATGTTAGTCTCTGTTTGTGAATGTTACAAGGAAATACAATGTAGATTTTTTTCCAGGCGTGTAATACAGGATGTAGTATTCTCTCTTGCACACTAGAAGGCGAGAAAACTTCATCTTATGAGACGAGCAGATTCAGCTTTAGACACAGCCAGATGAAGAAGTGAACAATAACAACAAAACGTTTTACTGATTAACACGTGGATAACACTACGATAATATTTGATGAATATGTTTTAAAATACATATATGAACTATTCCCGGTATGAACGTTTTAACTGGTGGTGGTGGATGTATCTGAAATTGTTTTAATTGGGAAAAAGTGCGTGAAATATTTATATTTTTAAAAAATGTTTTATGAACCCCATTTATTGCTGAAGTTTAACAAAAAAATTGTAATAGTAATTGATTAAAATTCTATATTTGATAACATCCATCTTCAATGTATGTAAAAATTCCTCTTATTTCACTACTTGTTGTGCGCTCTTTGTATACTTATTAAACTGGTTAAAGACACAAAAAATAAAAAATATTACAAAAAAAATTAAATTCTAAAGTTTGACATCGTGAGGACCAAATGTTTAATTGGCTTGAAGTAAGAAATTATCTTCGGGTTTTATTGTGAAGGTCATACCAGAAGTGCTTATTTTTGTTTACATAAATTTAATTGTGGATAGACAAAAATAGAAAGTAAATTTAAAAAAACATGGAATTACAAAGTATAATATTTTAGGTACTAAATATTTATTTATTTATTTATTTTTGTTGCTTTAAATAGGAAAAATTAATTACACCCGAGTTTTATTGAGAATGTTCTACCGGAAATGCCCGTATTAATTCTCATGAAATTGACGGTGGAGGGACAAAAATACAAAATGTTATATTAAAACAAAGTGAAAGTCCAAATTACGATATCTTAGGTGATAAATATTTTGTTGTTTATTTGAAGGGAGCAGCCGAACGGAAAAGAAGAAGAATATTTTGAATATGAGCTGTTATTAATACCCCTGTTTTATTTTGAAGGTCCTACAGGAAGTGCTTGTTTTTACTGAGGCGGACTCGGCGGCGGTTACACACAGCCAGGGAATTCGCTGTCAAGAGGGTGGATGCCGAGAGCTGGTGAGCGATGCTTTGATTAACTTATCGTCTACTTATTTTTTTCTCGTGTTTTAGAGAAGTCGTTCGGTTTCATTTCGGTAAAGGTGACACAGGCTGGTAGGGTCCTGCAATGAAGGATTCACGGGAGCGCGTACATTAACGTGTGCTTCCCACGAATGCTTACAATTGTGTCGCAGAGGGCTAGCTGAGCAGTTAGCAGTATCTGCTTAGCTTTGCAGCTAGCACTGCTTAATACCAGATGCATTCATTATCGGATGCGATTATTTACGTTTTAACCCAGAGTTGAAAACACGTGAATCATTACCACGTCAAGTAAATTGTTCATAGTTAGGGCTGCCAAAGCGTCTCACATTTATATCGGTTCTGGTATTAGTACACACACCAAACCAACATGATGAAGTGCCTCCGCCGAGGCGAGCGAAGGAGGAGCGACTGGCGCTATCGTTTATTTCTGTCACTACGCTGGGGTTGTGGCTCAGGGCACTGCTTCAGATTTCATCCACGTCTTGACAACGCTAAGCCGCGACAGTGCAGGTAAAGCAGGAGGGTGGGTTAAGCAGCTTTAGGTTCAGCAGTAATTCCGTTTGTCTCTGTATGTTGAAACCCCGGTGGTCTCGGTTCGGAAAGTAACGTCAACGCTAAGACAAAACAGGCGACTAAGACTCGGGTTGACCTGGGTTTAATGTACAGATATACCCGAGATTCAAATGCTAGTTAGTTAGCTGGTTCTGTGTGGCAACCGGACTGGACCCTTCGGATCAGCAGAACAGCCCGAGAACCGCCGCTCAGAGCGTCTGGGGTGTGGATGCACCGACACCGCGGAAAGCTTCGCGGCGACGCCTCATTTAGGGCGTTTAAAGGCCGTATTAATAGCTGCGACATCGTGCTTTCACGACTCCGGCTGTGTCACTCTGGACAGTTTCGGTGAAACCGGCTGACTGCGCTTGCGGGGATTCTCCCACACCTTACTGCTAAATAGTGACCGGGTCTTTTAAAAAAGTTTCAAAACACTTAGACTAGCGCTGCACAGAAGTTTGTCTGTTTCGAGAGCAGTACTACCATACCGGGGTTAACCTGTGTGCTGATATTATGGTTCAGTATTTGCACTTGAATGTGGAGAACCCTCTATCAAATATGTCTGTTGAATGAAAAGACTTGCGCAAAAGAAGCAGTGGCTCATTACTGCACAAAAGTCTCTGCAATACAGAGAGTATATGCACATTTTATTTAGGCATTTACAGTGTAGACGGGGGTCTTCTCTTGAAGTGTTTCTTGTGAAGAAGAGATTTAGCTTCACTTGGTATTTGATCATATAGAGTAATGAGATTTCAAATGTTTCCAGTTAGTTTGTGGAGGTGAGGTTGTGTTGATTGTGTGCTGGAAATATTTATGTATACAAGGTTTGTCTTGAGCAACCACTGGCCTCCCCCCTTGACATTGTATCACATGTTGCACTCTATAAAATCCTCTCCCTGCTTAACATCAGTCTCTTCGACTAACTTATTCAACTGTGTTCCTGAGTGGTCAACACAGTTGTCTGACTGTGACTCTGGCTCCTTTTGTTTTCCTTTATTTTTAGCGTTGCCAGAATACTCCACCATGTGATATGACCGGGAGTGACACTTTTCCTCAGTCTTACATTCAGTCCGGATGCATGTGTGAGGAAGTCAACATAGAGTCACAAGATTACTGTTTGCTATTGCCCAGGGTGGAGTTCCAAGGATGTTTCCTTAAACAAAGGAGCTTTCTAGTGTTATTGTTTGGGCGCAGTTTAACATTATGCAGGTGAGTGTTAAAGTGGAGTCTCCTCGAGGCGAAGGTGGGAATAATTCAGACCATACAGGGAATTCTTTCCCATTAATAGTCCTGCATGTCAAATGTTACTTTGTAAGTTGGATCATGCTGATTGACTTGTTTGTTTTTGTTCAGTCTTTGGTCAGGAGTTTTTTTTTTCCCCCCTTATTTTAAAATCTGTGAAGACTGGTATTTAGAAATCTTGGCAGTCTTCCTCAAGATGAAATTAAAATTACTTTCAATTTGATATGGACGCAAGGACATACTGATGATATCTCACAACAGTTGCTGGTTTTGGATGTACTTATGTGAGCCTATGACAGGAACTATTTAGTCTCAAATAACCAGATTTATTTTACCAATGCTGCATATGCTCAGGAGAACAACCTTGTTTGTAGCACCTTTTTTATGTGGGGGTTGAGGCTTTATTTTTTGTTGTTTTTCACAGCCTCTTATCTTTTACTAGTTGATGATGTTACTGTCTGCCATTGATTATTGGAAAAAAAATTGAAAAGGTAAATTGCCTTAACACTATATTATTTTTAAGCCCAATGTACAAGTTGCTTAGCTCACTGTCAAAGACCCTTGATTGGAAACAAGAATCCAAGTGATCGGCAGACATCAATAATTGGTTACATGTGAGCTACTCAGGCACATCAGAGAGGATGGTTGACACATTGCAGAGCTGTTTCAGACCTCAGACAGATATCTAAGTTTGCTCAATATCTGGAGCTCATGGTGACTCGGTATTTGAGTGTCAGCCTGTGAGAGATCAAGTTATTGGGTGAGGACACGGTAAGGCAGTGAAACCTGCAAAGCAAGGAGATGATATATCAATTCATCACTAAATGTACTGCGAATCAAAATCCAAAATCTGAGAATCAAAATTCAAAGTCTGAGAACCCAAACCCAGAATCTGTAACCAAGAAATAAAAATCTGTAACCTAGAGTACAATCATCTTTCTCAGTTACACTTTTCTATTCTCACCATCAGTTCTAAAGCTGTCTCTGTTTTTGAACTGTTTTTCTCAGTAGCATTTTTTGTTTTTGCTAACTGAAATAAATGTCATATCAGTGGCATGTCAATCTGCAGTGGGGATGCGGGATATAGGTGAGATCTAGTAGCTCATTGGCTCCTGAATGACTGTTGATGTCAGAGCGCCAAAAACTTGCTTGTTGCCGTCCTGGAGAACCAGCAAGTGGAGGTAAGTTATTAATGACACAGAGTGCCAAATTGATAATAGACTAAATGATAAGGAGGGGACAGAGTCCCTTTTGATGCCCTGACCTCTACATAAGGCACTGAGTCATTTAGTGGTCAAGCCAATGAGCTACTAGATTCTGGCTGTGTCCTTCCTCCCTGCAGTAGATGGATGTGGTGCTGGTTTGACACTCGTTTTAGAGTTGCAAGTACAAAAAGAAAAAATGTAACTGTGAAAGATGGTTTGAAAACGGAGATGGTAACAAGAGAACTGAAAAGTGTAACGAAGAACGATGATTGCGCTCTTTGTTACAGATTTTGATTTCTTGGTTTGAGGTTTTGGGTCTCGAGTTAGGATTTTGAGTCTCAGGTTTTGAGTTTTGATTTGCAAAATATTTTGTGATAAATTGACACAATACGGTGTGGAGTGTTCAGCGAAGAGACAACAACAACAAAAAAAAACAAGCAAGAAAAGTTTTCACACAGCAAATAGTTTGTACCCCTCTTATTTTTTTGCATTTCTGAACTCCATAATGATTTAAGAACAGCAAATTGTGTCTCTACATCCTTGTGATCTGCTAGTGTTGTAAGTATAAAATCTGAGAAAAATTGAAAAACCCAGTTTAAAGAGAGAAATCAGTGTATCTGTTAAAAATGAGAATGATGTGAAATTATTAAACTGATTCAGTGGTCTTGTCAAATTAGGCAGGATCCGCCTACAGCATGCCAACCCATGCACCAGAGTAATGCTGGGTTGTTCATTTTGACTGAGTACTGTGTGATGACTTTCCTCTGGATGCACAAAACTAACAAGACTATTTGTACCAGTATGTCGTAAGGGCCGAGTGTGTGTCTCTTTAATTCAGTTTGCTCCAGTTATACATCTAAACAATTCTACACTGTTGTTTTGTTATGTTGATTAGCACAACTTGCCTTTAAACTAACACAAAATTTAATTTAATGCTGTTCTACTTTGAAGAGCAGCCAGTAAGCTAGCAGATAAGAGGAGAGAGGGCTTGTAGCATGGGAAATCTCTCTCTCGTCTCCTGGGAAACCAGTGTCATTTTAGTTTGTGGTCAGCTATTTGCCCCTCAGTCAAATGTTTCCACTGTAATGCACGACTGCTCATGCTCCAGAGATGATCAAATACAGTAAAACAAGAATCAAGACTACCATGAAACCCCAGTGTAAATTGATGTGTCTTTTATCAAACCCTGCAGTAAATAGTTTGCTTATGCTTCCATGAACATGCCAGAAGTGAGGGTGAATCAGACATGGGGGAGCTAGTAAAGATTTAATTTGTTATTTGCAAGTATGTCAGATTTGACTGGATGCATCATTTTAAATTTTAAGTATTCAACAGCTTGGTTTAATCCACTGCCTCACATCATATTTGTGACTGGATTTTACTCTCATCAAAGTCTTGCTGGTAAAGGACAGATTTTTGTTTTCTTCTCTTGGGAAGGT
>JAOWBL010000018.1:18197884-18221411 GCA_028564865.1 Zenarchopterus dispar
CTGGTTGTGGGATGCACCGAGGAATGGTACACACTCATGGTCATTTTTGATACCAGTATCTAATTGTGGCAGTACCAGAGTACTGATAAGCTTTTTGAAATCTTCCAGCTGTGAGCTAAGCTTTGGTTCTCTTGACTTTGAGTTCAATTACTCATTGCATATAAAAGAGGCATAATTCCCTTGCATTTTGACATTTAAAAATATTGTATTCTTCATCAAGTGAAAGGGCCTAAGCAAGAAAGAACAGTCAGACAGTGAAAGTATTGTGACTCCTACTATGTGTAGCTCCACAGACCCCGCAGTGTGCTCTAACAATGGCGTCTTGCAGGAATTTCTCTTTGCAGCTGTGTTCTGCTAAGCAGACACTGCCAGAGATTTTTTTTTTTTTTTTTTGCAGAGACGCTCTCTATGAGGTATGGTGTTAGTAATCGTCTAGCAATGCACAGCTTTAAACCACAGCTCTTTACCAAATGGTAATAGGATGTTACCACAGAGTTCTGAGAATTGTGGCTAAAGCCATCTAGCAGAAAAAGTAAGCTTTCAGGACTCGCTACAGCGTTGCAACAAATAACGGGTATTACGCTTAATAGTTGTGGTTTGATAATATCACTTGATGCATGTTACTACAACTGAACAAAACTGGATCAAGTCATTGCATATTTAGTGGTTTGCATGTTGTACTCATGGGGTAGATATGCTTGACGGCACACGTTTCAGCACTGAACAAAATGGGTTTTGTTAAGTATAGTAATCTGATGTACTGTATATTAAAACAGATATGCTGGTTGAAAGTTACTTCATTTTAATTTTTACACAGATTTGACACAGTACAAGATTCCTTTGAATGTAAATGGAAATTTAAGAGTGAAACTGGATGAGAGGTGGTGAACATTGTCTTAATGAAATATGAGAAGCATCCTTAAGGGTTCATTGTAGGTAAATGAAAAAAAAAATAGGAGGATAAAGAGAAATAGCTGTTTTTGCAGAGGATATGAATTGTTTTTTTTTTTTTTACTGTGACCTGCCATTGATGTTTTATACCAGATTACAAGTTGTTGCCAACTCTAAGGGATATCGCCGGATGATTCACGAACCTGACATCTGTGTGACATTCACTTTTAAAGCTTCAGATGTATTGATCATGTTTTAAGTTGCAGATAGTACTCATTATTTTTGAGATGCGTCAATAAAGCAGATGAAATGAAGCTCATCCTTCCTTTTTGACACAGTGTTAACCCCCCTCTTCTGTGTGTCTGCCCTTTCCTCCCTTAGGAAATGACCTAGAGGCCTTACAGATACATATGTGCATTTGTCGCTCTAATCTGCATCCGCAGAGGACGGCAAGATCTGGAAGCACACTTGTTTCCGCAGTGAGTAATATCTACCTCAGCCAGCAGACGGGGGACAAACCAGGAAGCTGCTGGAGACTTCAGTCAGGCAGACAGAGCTATCAGCTGGCCGCTCGCTCACTGCCTGCCGAGAACTGCTTTGTGAAGAGGATTTGAGACGGACTGGATCTGTCTGCCCTTCGCCTCCCACTGCTCCTCTGCAAAAGAAATAACGAAGGCACATCCTCTGACTCCAGCATATATTCCTTTTTTTCTTTTTTTTTTTGTCATTTTCCTTTTCGTGCTCGTGACCAGTGTGCTACTTTTGTGGATGCATTTCTGCTTTGGCTTTTAAAAGAATTTTCTACTTTTACTAGTGCAAGCTGGTATAGGATTTTGTAAATACATATGTGTATGCTGTATAATGTATGAAGGATTTTTTTTTTTTTTTTGGTCATTCTGAAGGAAAGCTAATGCACTTTAAAACTTGGCTGTAACAGTTTTCCTCATCTATTATGATAACCCTGGTTGAGGATCTGGGGTTATCTGTTGGGTTTTTTTTTTTAAGCTGGGTGTGACATATCTGCAGCAGGGCTGCATGTAAGCATTTTACTCTGCCTGTTATTTTTTTTGATCACCCATATTTTTGTGTTGCCTCTTGTGAAGGCACACTGAAATGAACCTCTGGCAGGTCGCGTCTCTGAGCTGTCTCTCTACTTAACTAGAACAGTGTCGGGGGCTGTTGGATTTAGTGTTTTAGTAAAACTGACAAGAGCACTTTTTGGAGGAAAAACAAGCTACAACAAAGAGGAGCTTCCGGTGCTGTTGCACCACCTATGTATTGTTGTAGTGCGCAGGAAAGTAAAATGGACTACAAGCGTCGCTTTTTGCTCGGCGGGTCCAAGCAGAAAGTGCAACAGCACCAGCAGTACCAGATGCCTGAGCTGAGCCGGACCTTGAGCGCCTCTCTGGCTTCCTCTTGCTCTGCCTCTTCGCCCATGGGCACCGGGGTGGGCATTCCTGGCAGCTGCCACCCACCTCCCTCTGGCACCACAACTGCCATTGCTGACATCCAGCAAGGCATCTCCAAATATTTGGACGCCCTCAATGTGTTTTGCCGGGCCAGCGCCTTCCTCACAGACCTGTTCAGCAGTGTGTTCAGGAACTCTAACTATTCCAAAGCAGCTATGCAACTGAAGGACGTGCAGGAACACGTCATGGAGGCGGCCAGCAGGCTGACTGCAGCAATAAAGCCTGAGATCGCCAAGATGCTGATGGAGCTGAGCGCCGGGGCCGCTAACTTTAAAGACCAGAATGACTTCAGCCTGCAGGACGTCGAGGTAGCTGTTCACACCCATTAACACACAACTAAACTACATTTGTAAATAATTTTGTCAACTTCATTAAATGTTTTAGATCTGCCACAAAACTGTGTATACACATCTGAATCAACTCTTTTCCTCACCCTGGGGGAAAAAAAAAACATTGAGCTTACAGCCTGATGTGCTTAGCTAAGCACCGCATACTTAATCATTTTTTCTTATCCATGACTTGTCTTCTAGACGTGGTGCTAATATGTTTAGCTGCCCAGTGTCAGAGCGCTGGCTCTGTGAATCAGTGTTTCCTATCTCAAACAGGGTTCTCACACCCAGTATTAAGATGGTGTCAATATGTGAGGGTGAGGTGTGAAAAACACTGGGGATGTGAGAAGTTATCTTTTGTCACTCTGAATACCACACGATCTCTTCGCAGCCCTGCGTGAGCTGATGTGCAAAATGTGGAGTATGGCAGCTCAGGTTCGTTAATGTGAGTTTGATAGATGTGTTGACTGGTACATCAAATATCCAAATGGTTGTCTGTGGTACAGATGTCTTTTTTTCTTTTTGTTTTGTTGTCACTGTTCACACAAGCCTGGGCTGCATCTGCGTTGTCAGATTTTAGACAAACATTGGATCTAACCAAATTGCAAACAATGATTTCAGGATTCAGTGAAACACAATGATGTAAAAGTTACTGGAAGAAGTAGATGCTAAGCATAATACTTGTGCAGGAGTCCCATAAATTGTCAAAGAACACCTGCTTACTTTTTTTTCCCTTTTAAATCTAGGCTACATGCAAGTCACGACAAATCCAGGTTCGGGAGGGCAGGTTGGGTAATCTATTCTGACAGTGACAGGTTTTAAACAAGGGTTCACTGGAGGTCGTAGATGTAGCCCCTGCAAAAGATCTGGACTCAGACATTCAAAAGTGAAAGAACGTTAAGTTTCTTAGGCTTCAAGGAGTTATAATTATGAATTGACAATGATGAAAAATATCAGGTTTAATTTATTAGCAATAGGAGCTGTTACAGTATTGTTGCAGTCTTTTATGTTTTTTTTTTTTTTTTAATTGAGGAGCCATTAGTGTCAAGTGCCTGTATTATCATCTGTGCACCACACTTGGGCAGCCTCCAGAATGGTTATTGTACTTTGTAATGGTTATTGCTCACCTCTTTTCTTTTTGTTTGGTGGAGATTTGAGAACTTGCTGAACAATTATGAGACTTTCTGCCCCATCCTCCAAATTATGTAGATGTAAGTGATGAAAAGACACTTGTAGAGGAATCACAATGGGCCCTTAGTTGAGTAGTTTTTAGGGGACTGAACTCTGTAAACACAGTCGTGCATGCGTGGACGGGTGCGGGGTCGGGGGGTGCTAAGATATTTTTTTATAATCTCCATGCAAATATTTCAGTTAAAGCCATGGACATTCAACTCAAATTCCCATTCAGTCACTAATGACAACGATGTAGCTCTATGTTTCTGACCCTAACAAAACAAAACAAAACAAAACAAAGAAAATGATGGGAATTTTTCTTTTCTTCACACACTGATTAACGTGATCATGTAACACTGAGTAGGTACACGGCAGCAGTTAAGAATATGGAGGGACTGCAGAACCTCTGTGGATGTGGCTGAGCCCAAAACAGGAAACACTTTTGTACCGCACTCAGTAAATCTGACTCTTTGTGGTTGTGGATATGCACAGATAAATATTAGAGGAAGCCCAAGTCTGTGAAAGTTTAGACCGCATGGCTTGGCACTTACACTTGCTGTCTGACCCTGGGCATAAAGAGTACAGTTGTTAAAACATAGAAGGAGACACACATATGTCTTACTGTGTAATTGACCTCCTATTAATTGTAAAAGCCTTCTTCTCTAAAAACAAACAAACAAAACAAAACTCTCGATGTACATGAAAATATGCTGGAAAGATGTTTTGTCCAAAGGGCCATGTGAAGAAAACATGTGAATGATTCAGTTAGAGGTTTCTTTTACTTCTTTCCAGACAAAGATTTTTTTGTTACAGCTCTAAAGCACGTTCTATCATAGACCAAACTCAAATGTCTGTAGGGGTTATTGAACGCATCGGTGAACTTCTGTCTCTCATCTTTTCAGCATTTTAAAGTCAGGTCTGTCCTGGGGAAAGATCAGATTGATTGATTGGTCAGAGAGATGAATGAGCGGTATATTTTTATGATGCATGAAATTAAAATGCTTAATAAAGGTATAAAAGTACAAAGTGAACTGGATGATACAAAGTTTTAAATTGAAACATGGGTTTTATTTCAGCTGAACTATTAATTATGACTTGATAAAATGTTTTTAATAATATATAGGTTATGTCTCTAGTGTAAACTTAAAAGTTAAGTTTTCTTGCGATGGTATTAGTCATATATTCTAGCTGGGGGTTGGAATTTTTTTCTTTACTTTTTTTTCTTTTTTTCCTCTTCAAATGCTGGTGACCTAAGACATCAGGGGGCCCTTTGCCATAGTCTGGTTCTTCTTTTTGGTTTGGTGTGTAAGAGCCTTGAGAGAGTTGTTAGACTGAAGTGGACTGCATCACTGAGTCATCTGTAGCCACTTATTTGTTTTCATTGTTTCATGCATGTTTTTGACATAGAGATAACTGCCATCAGTTATCTTATAATCTCATGTGTTCTTGAGACTGGAATAGTTGGTGGTTTTGTTTTGTTTATTTGTTTTGCATGAATTGATTTGTGCTGTTTGGCATCTGGATGCATTATGAGGTTTTCAGAGTGTACCAAATACATTTCTGAGTTTGGAGAGTTGTGGTATGTGAAGCTCCACCCCCTTTGCTTGTGCTCCCCCCATTTCAACTATCAAGAGCCCCGTGAGCTCAGGCCAGTATAGTCTATAAAACAAACGATTTTTTTTTTCCCTCTTCCCTATGCAGGGTATGTTTCTCTGGCCTCTTTGTGTGACTAGGCTGCCAAATATGCATGAAATTGTCATGGTTTGTTTAGGGGCTGTTTGCTGAGCTTGTAAGCTTGAACCACAGAGCAGAAAGAGAAGTCTGGGTTGCCAGAGAGGCTGTCATGGCTGCTCTGGTGAGACAACTCAAAAAGCACTTTAAGGGCAGCGTGCACTGGAAATGTTAGACACGCACTATCTTTGTCTACAGCTTTTAAAAACACTCTTCTGTACCGTTAATCATTTAGTTGCTCGTTTCTTGGTGATGTGGTTATTTATACGAAAACTTCATCTAACTTTATTGATGGATATTAGAATTTATTGTGAAATTGATTGCACAGTCATAACTTATTCATGTTTTTTTTCACAATGATTAGCATTCTGCAGCTGTTTCATTGACTGTCACCTTGTAGTAGGTATGAGATAAGACGTAAACATGTGTGATAAGTGGTTCAAAATAAAGTGAGACGCATCTCGCTGTTCACAGATTAATGAAACAAAACACTGTGGCGTCTTTCTGTTTCATCCCCTACCTGTTGGGCAAGACACTGGGGCCTCCATGTTTACCCTGAAATCCTTATTACTGTGAGATTTAGGAGCAATAGTGCTGCATAAATTCAATGCATGTACTATTTGTAGAGTAAAAAACTTGTTGCATAGCACTTACTTGGCAGGTTAGCTAAAAGAAGATAAAAGATGAAAGTGGATGGTGTTTGAACTTGGATGGATCCTTTTTGTCTTTGTATTATGTACAATGTGTCTGCAGAGAATGAGTGAAAACTATGCAAACTTATGTAGATGGGTTGCAGGAATTATATAAATTAAACAAAACATTTATCACTTTGAAAATGATTTGATTAAAAAAGCCACTAGTGGACTCATTCCTGTGTATACTCTTGTTTGTGTGAAGGCCAGGATAGCCTCCAGCCCCTCTATGACCCTGATCAGGATAGAAAAATAGATAGATGTTAGTTAGAATTTTGTAGGCCTGCACTGATCATGTTTAATTTCTGTGGTAGTCTGATTTTTTTTTTTAAGCATAACCTATTTTAATCTCCAATTTAGCTGATGAGAACTTATTCTGGAGAACTTGAGTGCTGTAGTCATCAGTTTCATTTCATAAAGTATCAGGATATGTAAATCACAAGTTCTTGGAGACTCTTGGTTCAGGACAACTTTAACCTTACTTTTTCATGAGAATGAAAAGAGGAATGAAAAATATGAGCTGTGAAGCCAGTAAAGAAGGAGCTTGATTGTTTACATTAACCAAGCAAGGTAGACTGCTTGTTTTTTGTCCTCCAGAAATCAGACAGAGGTGCGACCCCAACATCCAACCATCCAGTTATTATATTGCTCCCTCTCTCCATAAGAGATCTGGATGTCAGGAACGCTGCTCTCTTAGATTTGGTGCGTTGATAGTGCAGGTGTTCTGAGAAAACAGACGTATAAACGGGACAGATTCACAAGTCGCCTTGTTTGGTTGTGAAAGGGGCCAACATCAGCTTGGCTCTGCTGCTCCCTTTTTCCTCATATTTTCCATGACTGTGTGGGATACTGCACAGCCAATCACATGTGTTATCCATTATCTTGTGCTGTAGCCATGTCCTTTTCTCTCTCTCTCTCTCTCTCTCTCTCTCTCTCTCTCTCTCTCTCTCTCTTTTACTCACTTGGTTATTGTAGCCTTTGTAACACTTAACTGTGGTTTTTGATCTTTGAGAGTGAGAGTTTTTGTTTACTTCACTGCTTTCTTCATGAGGATATGCTGCCAGTGATATGAGCTTCCCATGTCATTATCCAGCTGCACGTGTTATCCGTTATGTGCACCGATAGTAAATCTCATCAACAGAGTTGTGATAATATCCTCGATGTCAACAGCGGGAGCAGGAAATTATGTGCATCTTCCATGCGAGTCCATGTTGGGCATTGTACAGCTGCTGCTTACAGGTCTTTAAAGAACAGTGCCTAAAATGTAAAAATACCTAATCAATCAGATTCCCTGAAAATAGAAAAGCCCAACGATGTTGCTTGTAGTTGGTCCAATGATTAGATTACTTTGGTTCTGACTGAAACAGATTAGTATAAATTTTAGACATTCATCAACTTGGGAAAATAAATTTAACTGATTTTATGGTTTTGATACTGTCGTCTAGCTTCCTAATATTTGACATTTTCTCCTGATGATTAAAGTTCCCAGCTATTTAATACCAATAAATCTGTTTGTTTTGGACTGTTGGCTGATTAAATGGTCATATGGTCTTTAAATTATGCCCAATTCTACTTTATTTAGAGAAAGAGAAACATTCATGTGTTTCAGATGAGGCCTCATCCAGATGTTAGAAATATTCTGACTTTTTGGTTGCCAACAGCAGGGCATGTTTGGCTTTTGTTTAAAGATCTTAATGGATATTGAAACATTAGCGGTGAAACTGTGAGTGAAGAAATTGGCACTAATACTTCTTGTCCTCAAATGATAGTTTATAATCATTTCATAAAGTGTCATCAAGTTGCTTTTTTTTTTTTTTTTTGGTAACTGCAGGTGTTACAGAGGTGAGACCACATAGTAAGTTGCAGGATTTCCTTAACCTAATGTTAATATGAATTGACTACAGAATATATATGTATTCTTTTAAATCATCGAAATAGTTGAGCTGCTTTGTTTCAGCTCAACCAAGCCCACTCATTCTTTCTCTCCCACACATGCGCATACATCAGGCCCTCACCTCTAAATCCACACATACCAGATCAATACAAAATCCTTCACAGGGGAATGCACATCAGATTATACTGCTGCCAACTGGATTTAGCAACTGTTACAACTCTTGAGAGCAGTTTTTCAGAACCTTTTATCAACCTCTGTTTCAAAACAACACACCTAATGACTTACGCATGTTGCTCCTGTCTGCTGCAACCACGGAGAAGGAGACGTGTTGGTACATTATAATAATGATTGAAATAATTGGTATGCTCTGAGTAAATTTGGTGGCTTAACTTATTGATTGGAGTCTGTTCTGAGTGGTCAAAAGCGCATCCCAAAATGCAAAGCAAAGCTTTGAAAGATCCCTGGTAGAATCAACCTTGGTCCATTGATAATTATGTATATTATAAATAGTTTGCATCTTAGTATGATGGAAACCATATACATAAAAAAATGGAGTTAAATCATGCACGCAGAGGGGAACAAAAAGGAAATGAGGCAGCAAATTGCACAGTCAGTGATAGATCTGTAATCATTTCTTGTTTTCACATTTAAACTTTCCAGATGTTGAACAAAATGCCTCCACACATTTACACAGCAGAGTTATGGTTTCCATGAAGTGTGGTATTGAAGGCTGAAAGTGGCTGTGTCCTGTTGTCAGAAAGAGACGGCATATTTCCGTCTTCACAAGTCGGCCAATCCCTCGAGATATTTTCGGCAAGTACCTGAAAAAGAAAACCCTGTGACCCAGTCAGACCCTGTGGTGTCCGGTTTCTCTTCTTACGCTGGCTGGAAAAACGAGGCAGAACTATTCTCTCAGGAAACAAAGACGCAGTTGGACGTAGACAGAATTCCAGTGTTGCACATACACTGTTACATTTGTGCATGGCAGCAAAAAATAACAGAAAAACAAGCAGGAACTGTGTGCTCATGTTGGATTATTCTTTTTTAAAGCACAAAGTTCGCTACAAATGCATGTTTGGAAAGCTGAAATCAGTCAAGCCAAATTCTTTTATTTTGAAAATTGTGAACTTTCCTGTTTTTATGATATTTGCCCTGACAAATTGTTTGGAGAGAGAAAAATAGAACACAGAGGTAATTGGTTTTTGAATCTCTTCAATAAACTTGAGTTGACTGGGTTTTAATTAGTATTCACATAGGAGTTGGATATTTTTTGAACGATTCATGTCTTCAACATTAAAAAGTATCCAGGTTGTGACAGCAGTCATGTTCTCTCATTGTTAAAAGTGATGGGTGACTCAGCAGTTTAATGAGGTAGCAATATATTGACATGCTACTTTTTTAAAAAAGTATTTTTGCCAGTATCCCGCAGCTCAAACGAGACAAATGTCATGTTTCCATACAGTTGTTTTGTCAATTAAATACAGAAAAGCAGACTTGTACCACAGCTTCTTCACTTTCTTTGTCAAAGTTCTTGATAACATTTTTTGTTGAAAAATGTGGAAATGTAAAAACTTTAAACACAAGATTTGAAGTTGTTTTATTAGAGAGGAAATGCTTAATTAGCATAGAAAGGTGCAAAGTTGGTTAACTGACGAGTCACAGTGACATAGGAACATGTTATTTTCTTTTCCAACAATCCTGGCTGTGCTTCTCCAGCATTTTAATAGTGAACATTGTTGTTATGGTAACCATTGTCATGTCTCTCCAGGTGCTGGGTCGGTGCTTCCTCACGGTGATGCAGGTCCATTTCCAGTTTCTGTCACAGGCTTTGCAGAAGGTCCAGCCCGTGGCTCAGTCCTGCCTGGCAGAGGCTCTTGCCCAGGCCCAAGAGCGCTGCGCCAATGCCCGCTCCCAAAGCTCTGACCTCGGGCCCCTCACGGAGCTGGAAGAAGCCTCCCGCTCATGGAAAGGTGCAGCTGAGGTATGCAACCATGGCCCTAGGCCTCTTCCAGATCTGGGTCTTGGAAATGTGGGGTTTGACTGTGTGACTTGAAAAACCAACTTGTTACACATTCCTGAGACATATCAGCCATTTATGATTTCCAGCCACAATTTCCTATTTCCTTTTTTTGTTGGGCTTTAGGTTGTCTGTGAACTCGTGAGAGTAGGAGAGTAGTGGCACGATTGATCTATTGAGCTCTGGCATTCAAAGTATTATCTTGAAGGCAAACTTGGTGAAAAGTTTTATTTTAAAATTGTATCTCATAAAATCTTTTGGAGTATTGTAAGTTTATTCCTTTCAAGAAAACTATAAGCTAAAAACAGTCTTGAAATTGTTGTCAATGTTTTTGCAAATGAACAATTGCAAAATGTTAATTCTATTTTAACAGTATATTAGCTGGGATCAGTGAGATTTTGCTGCAGTGGTGGTGTAGGTATTTCAGCTGTAGCTCTGACCCAGAACTCTGCTGTGATCTGCGTCCTCAGGCCACAGCGAGGCTGAGAGAGAGGGGCCGCGACGGCTGCCTGGCAGGCATCCAGGTTCAGCAGCTTTTTTGCTCCAACAACACCACCATCCCTGAGCACCAGCTGAAGGAGCTCAACGTGAAGATTGATAGTGCATTGCAGGTAAAGGTTCAACCTCCTGATCAGGCCAGGTATCAACAGTCAAACTACTGTTGTTCCAGTGGGTTCTGGATTTAGGAAGAAAAAAAACATAGAAAGTGTGTTTAAAATTAATACCCCCTTTAGGTTAAAGAACAATAATAGGCATGGAAAACTTGTTTAAAGTCTCTCAGCCCTTCATGATTTTGCTGTATCACGAGAAGAGTAAAAGCAAAAATATTAAGAAACAATATTGCCTGTTATGTTTCTACCCCACCCAGGCCTACAGATCAGCATTGGAAAGTTTGGGCCACAGTGAGTATGCTCTGAAGGCGGGCTTTCATCTCAACCCTAAAGCTGTGGAGGCAGCCTTACAGGTGGGTTCACTCCTATAATTCAGTCAAAGTCTCCATAGATTAAGAAAATGTGGAGAAAGGATTAAGTATGGATTTGCTAATTTCTTAGAAAGGATTGTTTTTATTGTTTTTAAAGGAGCTATGTTTTATGTGAAGATAAAAATGAAATTTATACTCCACACTGCAATTAAAATGTGGGCAGTATAACTGTTCAAATGGAGTTGGTCTACCCTCATGTGCGAAACAAGAAAGAACACACGCTCCCTCCTTTCACTTCTATGGCGTCAAATCAAAGCCAAATGTATAGTGAAACTTCAAATCTGAGCATCAAAAGACAGAATCTTTAAGTAAGAAATCAGAATCTCTAACCGAGATTGGAATCATTTTTCTCAGTTACACTTTTCCCACCATCATTTCTAAAACCATCTCCATTTTAGCACCTTCTTTCTCAGTTGCCCTTTTTCTCTTTGTGATTGTTATTCTGAAACGAGTCAAGTGCCTCATCGATCTACTGCGGGCAGGTGGAACATAGACCATATCTATGTTTAGCATTAAATTGACGCCATAGTAACTTGACTCTACATCAAAGTCACTTAACATCAAAAATGTTAAGTGAAACAAAAATCAGCAATCTAAAAGAAATGCTTGAAGTTCCACATCAAACTTTATTTCTTTACTGTCCATGAGTTGTCTCCAATGAGGGGAAAGAACTGCTGATATCTAGTCTGGTTTTAACCCTGTTTTGATCTGCTCTTATTTCACTTACAAGTGAGGCGTTTTCAGTCATCATTGCTGTTTCTGTTCACATATGCTAAAATGGTAACTTGGCGGTGGTACCTACATGACTGATGAAAAGTTCAAGCACACCCACAAACCATGCAATTGTCATCATGTTGTACTGAGGCTGCTGTGTAGCTCACTACTGCCACATATGGCAAAAACTGGTATTACAACGCTGGGTGGCTTGAAGCTAGTTATTTAGCAGACTAATTCAGTAGCTATCCCAGCAGCCAAATACACACTCATCATTTTTGCCACATGACTACACTTATTTCTTCTCACTTTCTTGCTGTTTCCAGGTTATTTTGGGGTATTTTAACCTACAATCTTATGCATTGCTCCTTTTAAACACATCCTGTGAGAAAATAATACTCCATGATCTTAGTGCAGTGTCAGTGATGAGCTTTGTTTGGGCTGCTGCTGTTCACAGGGCTGTTGTAGTGAGGCGGAGGCTCAGCAGGCAGGCAGGATGCAGACCACCTCCCAGCCCATCCAATGTGAGCTGCCAACCATCCCTGTGCAGATCGGCTCACACTTCCTCAAAGGAGTGTCCTTCAATGAGTCAGCGGCTGAAAATCTCAAGCTAAAAACGGTACATTCCTGATGCTGCTGCTTTCTGTTCCCTGTACTGGTCAAGGGCATAATTTAGGGAAACTTAAGTAAAAATGTTTTTTTGTTTTATTTTTCCCCACCAAAGATTTTAATTGTCAAGAATGAGTATTTGAAATGTGTTTTGTATCTCTCAGGAAGTCATCAACTTTACACGATCGGCATTTATTTTATGATCTTTTTATCAGTGTGTTCAGCGATCACTGAAGGCTCTAGTTGTTTTGTTGTGTAACATAAGAAGATCTTGATTTTCGTCAATGGGGGGTCATTGCTTTGTGTTCAGCACACGATGCTGCAGCTCATTAAGGAGGTGCTGGGACAGAATGGAGTGACCCCCAGGGACGACTCTCCGGTTACAGAGGTCCTTAACCAAGTTTGCCCATCCAGTTGGAGAGGGGCCTGCAAGACGGCTGTCCAGCTGCTGTTTGCTCAAGCTGGTCTGGTGAGTGGAGCTGTTTGTTTTGCAAAAGTCAGAGAGACAAAAAAAATATTTCTTTTTAATTTTCTTCACCTTGTTCCTTGATTTGTTCACTTTTAAGTTTCACTTTTGGAACTTTGGCGTTTGAGTGGTAATGGTAGAAGTGGCTATCATTGTGAATAGGCCTCCTTTACTTAACCTTTGCCTGGAGATCACTGGCATGTTGCCAACCCATTGTTTGTTGGGGTTGTAAGGGAGATGAGCAGATCTGTTCACTGACTTTGAGCTGTAAACAAACACCAGAGAGCCACAAAAGGAAAGAAATTCCTGCAACGTTTCAGTGAAGGATAAGCTTGCCTGGACCTCCTGTCTGAATAGAGTGTGTGGTAAGGGGGGCAAGGCAACAGCAGGACTTTACTACCAGTATTGCCATGTGTTTGTTTTTGTTTTTTTCTAAGTGGTAAATTTGGCTTTCAGTCCAGAGAAGTATGCAGCCATATTGTCTATTTTGCTGATGTTTTGCCTTCAGTAGTCTTGATGGTTGATTTTTCGACTTGGCAGATTTCCACTTCCACTGAATTATAATATCAAACTGTGCCTCTCTCACATAGTCAGCCCAGGTTTTTCAAGTATTCACCTGCTTTCCTGCAATACAGGAGGTGGAGTCCTCCCTTCTTCTATCCCTCTTTGTGACCCTCTTACATGAGTGTTGAAGAGCCAAGGCCACTTTCACAGAACTCTTGAATATATTTGACATGCAGCAAGCAGGGCGGCTCATTGAAGGCAGATTGAAAGATTGCTTTCATGGTGGGTCATTGAAAGCAATCGGCTTTCTCACCTTAAGCGGGTTGCACTGCCCAATGGGAAAGTAATGCTAGACATTAAACCTCTGACTTCTGGCAACCCAACAAGATCTAAAACACCTGGCATGGTTTAATTTAACTTTAATATGTGAGCTTCTTAGTTTTCTTGCTGTTTGTCATTGTCCAAATACTCCTGGACCTAAATGTTTATAATTGTATATGTGATTTACACAGAGTTTTTAGGATTTTGCCCTCATATACCACCACAACGGATTCGAAATAAAACAAAGGTGAAATTTTAGGCTTTTAGATTTCATTTACGTTGTTGTTCAAAAATGGGGCATTTATCATTTATAAACTGCTTCTGTTTTAGGCAGAGTGCCTCCGTTTGTATGGACTCATAAGCATTTGGATAAGTGGCATCATTGTAAATATAACCATAATTTTTAATGCTTAGATTCAAATCCTTTGCAGTCAATGACTGGCTGCAGTCTGGAGTCCATGCACATCACCAAACTCTGTTTCCTTTCTGGAGGTGCTGCTGGTATGTGGGGCTTTCTGCCTTCAGGTTTGTCCTCAGTAACTGGAAAAGTTGCTCTACTGGGTTCAGATCAAGTGACTGACTTGGCCTTTGAGGAATATTCCAGTCCGTTGCTTCAAAGAGTCTTAAATTGCATTCACATTGTGTTTATGTCCACCGTGAAGCACCTTGCTACCAGTTCTGTTGCATTTGTCTGAATGTGAACAGAGAGTTAAGCTTTGTACACCTCACAATTCATCTAGCTACTTCCGTCATCAGTCACATCATCCGTTAACACCAATGAACACACCACTGGCAGCTGTACAAGCCCATACCATAACACTGCCTCCACCATATTTGCCACTTTGTGGTATTATTTGGAGCTGTTACTTTCCTTCTCCATAGTCTCATAGTTTACTTTGGTTTCATCTGTTCTAAAATGATGAAGGCTTTTTATTTTTAGAACTTATCCTGGCAAAATTAAATCTAGCTTTTCTGTTCTCAAATAGTTTGAATGTTGCTGTAAAGCCTCTGTATTTACATTGATGAAAGTGTCTCCTGATTGTAGATAAATACAATAATAAAATGAGCTTCTCTGGATTATTCTTGGCTTCTGTTGATGTGAAGGGGTTTTGTTCTCACCAAGGAGGTGGTGCTAAGATGGTTCACTTTAGTTGTCTTCTGGTGCTGTTGAGCTCACCAGGGGTTTTGATCTTTTAAATAATTTACCATGCTCTTGATTTGACTGCACTTAAGGTTTTTGCCATCTCTCTTCCCTGTTTTCCCGCATGATGTTGTTTTCAGCCTGATGATGACTTCTTTCACTTGCATTGAGATCTCCTTGGACTTCAGAGCAGTAGCTCCAAACTGCTTTCAACTTTATACCTGATATCAACTCTAGATCATGTATCTGCTTTATTTCTCTTGAAATAATGAGGGTAAAGACCTCACTCTGCCAGTTAATTTTAAACTCTATTGTCCAAACAGATCTGAGCTGTTGAAATGGCAAATGATTCTTAAATGGTAAAGCTATTATGGTGATTTATAAAGGCAAAATCATAAAAACCCTCATTGCCCAAATCTTTGCGAGCACAACTATATATGGATTTTTTTTCTCTACAAGCAGAATTCAGAGTTAGAACAAGCTGGCATTGTATGAAAAAGTTGTTATATTGGGAGATGCTAATGAACCGTATTTCTGTGTCCCAACAGGTGGTTGTCGACACTGCTCAGATTGAGAACAAGGAGGCATATGCTCCTCAGATCACTCTTGAAGGATCCAGGGTAGTGGTGCAGGTTCCCTCTACATGGTGAGTGCATCAAGCTACTTTTAAAGAAATGATGAAACTGTTTAAAGGACATGTAATGTTACAAAAATGACATTATCTTCAAAAACACTGATCTCATTGTTGTAAATAGAGTTTTTGTGTCGTGTTTAAAGCTTGTTTGCATCATTTGGGTCTTCCTCTCTTTAACAAGTGCACTTGAGCTTTTTTGGTTAAAACACTGTGTTGGATTTGTAGTTCATGTCCTGTGTTGTTGTGGATGGTCAGGTGTCTGAAAGAGGACCCCGCCACTATGTCCCTACTCCAGCGAAGCCTGGACCCGGAAAAGACACTTGGTCTTGTAGACGTACTTTACACGGCAGTATTTGACATCAACAGGTGGAAGGAGAGAAAGTGAGTGGATGTTCAGAGATATTTTACTGTCACTTTCTTATTCTGGTTTTCACAGTCATCATGTTTGCATCCTGGGTGCTTTTCTTTTTAAATCTGCATAATCAAATGTGTCTCTTTCTCAACAAAAGAGAGCAAGCCTTGCCAACGATTCAGATACAGCTCCAGCGAGAGAACCCAGACTACGGCAGCCCAGCAGACTTACCTGCAGGTACCAGCTCCAAAACCTCCAGTGGATTACCAAAAACGATATATAAGCTGACTTCCAAGTTCACCAAGAAGGTCTCCTCCAGTTCCAATAGTGGAGGCAGCTATTCAATCCCAAGTACACCCTCTCGCAGTATGTTAACAAGCAGTAACTCTGAGGATAAGGCTAAAGGCCTGGGCCACAGTGATGGCAGGCTACAGAGCATCCTACAGATGGGCAGCCTGTCTTGCACCCCTGACCCCACCCAGCAATCCCAGTTGGCAAATGGCTTGGTGTCTGAGGACCAGGGGATGAACCTGCCCACTGACCAAGAGATGCAAGATGTCATTGACTTTCTCTCAGGTTTCAACATGGGGAAGTCCCAGCAGGCTTCACCTCTGGTCAAGAGAAGGAACTCGGTGGCCTCTGCTAACCCTGCTGAGCTGAAACCCCCAAGTGGTCAACCAGCTTCCCAATCTGTCTCTCACAGTGCCCTGCAGCCCCTGCAAGCTCAGTCCCTGCCTCAACAGCAGCCTCCCCCATCAGTACAGAAGCAACAACCTCAGTCACAGCCTCCTCCTTCACAGCAACAGCAGCCCCAGCAGCAGCAGCAACAACAACAGCAGCAGCAGCAGCCTCCTCCTCAGCAGCCCTCCCCACAGGCCCTGCAGTACTACCAGCACCTTCTGCAGCCCATCACTCAGCAGCAGGCTCCTCCTCCTCCTCCTCCTCAGCTTCCTCCCCCACAAACCCCACCACAGGTCCTACCACAGCAGAGAGTGGCCAACAAGTGGCTTGGCACCTCTGGCCAACAGCCTCCACCACAGGGCCCCCCAGCAGGGCTGTCTCCCCTGGGTCCCATTGGTCAGTGGGGATCTCCTGGACTGCCAGACCTCAGCTCGGACCTGTACAGTTTGGGCCTGGTCAGCACCTACATGGACACTGTCATGTCAGAAATGCTGGGCCAAAAGCCACAGGGGCCCCGCAACAACACCTGGCCCAACAGGGACCAGAGCGAGGGAGTGTTTGGAGTTCTGGGAGACACCCTGCCTTTTGATCCAGCAGGTGAGCTGCACCCACAGGTCTCCATCTAAATCATACCAACTAGTTTAATCTGAAACCAGTAAGGCAGACATACACAGAGTTTGTTCGATGTCAAGAGTTATGTTGAAGATATCAACAGAACTCCAAATACTTTCCCAAACAGCTCCAATCAAAAGCTTCATTTTTTCCCTTTTGACTAATGGAAATGTGGGAAAGAAATAGAAATGAGCTAAAGAAAGTAACAAACATGTTGAAGCATAGAGGAAGTTTATTTTTCTGCTATCACAAAAGTATTTTAACTGCAAGATAGCTGTTTTAAGTTTAACCCGCTGGATCCAGGCCTGGTAGAAAGCTGTATGTGAGGTCAGCCTACACACAAGGTTACACACAACTAACGCAGACATCGGTTCACAGGAAGGGAAGCAGAAAGAGAAGGATAAATGAGGGTACATTGTGTTTTTGTCTCCATGCCTGAAATCAGAGAGAGACTAATTAGTGATTCAGCTAATCCTACAGCTTTGATCCCTTTATTATAAGAAATCCTGGAAGAGTTTATCAATGTTTCCATGACTTGGTGTTACAGTCATTAGTCGGTTGTCTGTTGTACCAAGAGACTCATATTCAGAAAAGGTTGGTGGATGCTCCCAGTTAGTGTGTCTACAGTTTTATCCTGTTCAAAGCATTGATGTGCTTGAAATGGGTGATTCGCTGACCTATAAAATTGAAATCTTTCTTGGCTTATAAAAGAAAATTAGTTTAGAGATATCTGTTAAAATAAACATAAAGGGACTACGAGACAGAAGATTAACATCATTGACAAAAGGCAACATTATTACATAAAAAGCAGCATAATATCCATTTAATAATCATGAGCTCCAATTACTGTGCAATGAAATCTACTCGATACGATATGTTAGTATTTATGTAGCATCTTGTAACCATTTGAGGAGACTTTAAACACTTGAGACTTTGATCTGAATGAAATAATTAGTTTAAGTATGACACAATCACAATTGTTTATAGCAGCATGTGCTTGAAGTTGTAAATCGACAATATATGCTGGATTTAGCTTCTGTCAGTTTCAGTTTTTTACAATGCAGCAGACTCTTTTGATTGCAGGAGAGACCTATTGTGTGGAGTTGACTTGCAGCTATTGTGATGTTTCTGCTATGGTAGACAGTCTGGCTAAATGGATTTGAGCTCCAGGGAGCGAAAGAGAAAAGCTGAGGGTGTCAGAAACTCACAGTTGTGTTTATCCTCCCTCTCCATGCACAGTTGGCTCTGACCCAGAATTTGCACGTTATGTTGCCGGCGTCAATCAGGCCATGCAGCAGAAACGGCAGGTGCAGCAGATCCGGCGTCCCAGCAACACGCGCAGCAACTGGCCAATGCCCGATGAGCAGCACAGGACCTGGCCCCACCCAGAGTACTACAGCGAGGGGTAGGGGTCCGCACACTGCATCTCACCTGATGCTCTTCCACTGATAGAAAACTTTTTCTTCAAATAATCTTGATTTATGTTAGGCAACCTGACTTCACAACATTTTAACATAACTCTCTACTGAGTAAATTTAAACAGAAAAGGGGACTGAAAAGGTTAAATTCATGCCAAAAAAGAAAGATTTTGATACAAAACTCCTGATAGAAATCAGTGATGTATATATTCTGATGAAAGTTTTTCTTTGAAATCACCAACTTTTAAGGCCCTTAGTAGCCCTGCTGCAGATTATATCACTTTGAGTGTAGCCTGAGGCGTTCGGATGTGAACCCTCTGTTTGCCCATTGCAGGGACATCTTCTCATTAGTAAATCCTGTGTATACTTCTGTCCTCATTTATTACAAAGTGTATCACTTTAGATTCAAATTTAAAGCAAGCAGCTTAAAATAAAATATTTATTTTTCCTAATTACATGAGTGTGATTCTGTTTTAAAACACTGCTAACATGTCTGTTGCATCCTCAGTGAGGCTGTAAACAGCAGCTGGTCGGCCAATCAGGGAGACTCAGCCAGCTCGAGCGATGAGACGTCTTCAGCCAATGGGGACAGCCTCTTCTCGATGTTTTCGGGGCCAGACCTTGTAGCAGCAGTTAAACAAAGGAGGTAAGTCCCAACCTCTGCCCATAGTTTGAATTTCCCGCATCTGTTTTAGATCCGGCAAGTTTGACTGGTTAAAGCTGCACTGATAATTATTCACAAATGCACATAAAATGCTGCTGGAGATGTGAAAAGATCATCTTTTCATCACACTATTGATGTAAGGGGAAAAATATTAACTTAGTGTCAAGTCCTACTAAAACTGGAGATTGTAAATGAAACCAAATATCTTATAGTAAGAGATCAAATTCAGTGAGACCAACCTGACCTAAGTTCTCTGCAGACGTCACAATTCCTAACCTGAAAGTAACAAAGGAAGAATAAGATGATGGGTGAAGATTGAGTAGGTTATTTATAAAAACTGTGACGCGATCTGCACATATGAAATACACAGATTTGTAAAGTTGTCTGTCCACCACTCGACATAGTTCTGGGCCCTGCCAGCTACATTATTTGTCAAGTGTTTTGATGTGTGATGTAAAATTTCATCTATAACTTGTTGAAATAGGAAATAACCTTTCTAACACAGTTAGACATACTTTGTCAAGTAATAACTCCCCTTCCATGCTTGTATACTGGGACGAGGACGGTAGTCCAGTTTGGTGGACAGATTGGGCTATAACCACGTGCATGTAAGCATATTAACTTACTAACTCTCGTCAAGCATTGAGACTTATTTCAACACTGAATTCTTTTTCTGTCCTCAGAAAACACAGTTATGGTGAGCCAGAGGTGTGCACGCTGCCTTCCCCACCCCTCCATCACATTGGCGATGATAACCAGGTGAGGATTACTGAAAAAAAACTCATTGTATCTTTTTCAGTTAAAGCTAAAAAAATTTTGTCATGACCACTTTTCTTTGTGTGTCAGATGTTCTAACTTTACCATGCTCCACAGGACAGCAAAACGAAAACCTGGCCTCCCAAAGCACCCTGGCAGCACTCCACTCACACCAACACCATGCCCAATCCTAGCTCTTCCTTGTATCAGATGAACATCCCTCCTTCCTCTCAGTGGAGTGACTCCATGCAGATGCTCCAGTCTCCTGTGTGGTCCACTGCCAGTGACTGCTCCCCCTCCACTGGTATCTCCTCTGGTTATCCCTTCAACCAGCAGCAACAGCAGCATAAACCCATGACCAAGGGCTTTAAATCCTTCCCCCTCAAACACGAGCACAGGCCCTCTTACCTTCATCAGTACTGATTTGAGCGAGTCCAAGGGGAACTTCCACCCAGGACCTGCAGTTCTGTCACTTATGAGCCACCGTGTGGGCCGAGCTGCAGCCATTACAGCCCACGCCCACTGAATCGAAAGATTTTAAAGCCTTAGAGGCAACGTTATGTACACACACTGGCTCAACATTTTTCTATCTATATTTTTCCATGTCAAACATCCCCATTTATATTAAAAAAAAAAAAAAGAGATGTATTTTCAACTTTTTTTTTTTTTGTGGAACTGCCATGTTTTAACTACGAGAGGTGCATGTGCCATGCCGGCAGCAGTTAGTCTAGTGGTCGTTTCTCTGTCTGTTGAGCTGACATTTTCCTCAGACAAGAGCTGGAGACGCGTACGGCCGTCACCCACTTGCTTCTGCAGCTGAACGCGCGTGTGTGAGAGTGTGAGTGTGCTTGTAGAGGAAGGGTGGGGGTTACGAGAGGGCAGGGGCTTGAGACCGTTCTCATTTTGCCCATAATAAATATACTGTGTCTACATAGCTGTAACTGCCAAATCTCATGCAAGATGACTCAGAGTACAGCTACCCATCTACTGTTTCATAGCTTGTAAAATACTGAAGTTGAAAAATAAATATTTAGTTCTTTTTATCAAGAGGCTTTGAGCAGGCTCAGCATAAATATAGTAAGTCACTGCAGAGGTGTAATTTGAGAGAAATACACTACTTTTTCATTAACCGACCAGTTAAGAACCATAGCTGTAACTATGTGCCATGTCGGTACTGATAGCACTTGCAGAATATTATTCACAACCAGGTGTTGTTCAGGTGATGAATGACACTGAAGAAGTGTGAGGTGGTCTGGATTATTGATAAGCATGAAGTTACATGCCCTGTTGGTTGAGAGCACTAGGAACCATTGTAATTTGCTCCTCCATCGTAATTTGCTAATTGGTGGTTGTTTTCTCCAGATTGACACACTCCCATAAACCTAACATTTATTCTGTTTATTAATACATTATTTTTGTGTACAATTATTGACAGTATTAATCTTATTTTTGTATTTTCTTACATGTTATACCATAACTGTATGTTAGTATTGAAGACATTATTTTCCACCTCCCAATATGTGAAAAAGCACATTTTTTTTTTCCCTTCCTAGAGTTGAACTACACCATTTATCTACAAAGGTTACCAAATATGCCATGCTAAACACTAAAACATTGTGTGATGAGGGTGTTTTTTGAGCCCTCCTTCCTTCAGTTTCTATGGCAATGGGCTGTATTTAAAAGCCCAGAATGTTATCCTTTTGTGATGTTTGCGGATGCCAATGTTGCCTGTATTTATGAAATGACACCATGTTTTCAGAAAACTAACATACTTAACATGTTTACAGAGGTTTGTTTGCTGTATATACATATAAATATATCTTTTTATAGTTAATGTGCTTTGCACAATCAAGATATAGGGTTTGTTGCTTTTTGTCCGTGTTATCTCCCTAATTGTTGCAGCCTTTTTTAAGACATCATGACAGACCTTGGACTGTAACTGTTAGCTTTTCAGCTGTGTCAAATGGTTTACTAGTGGCTTCTATAAAAGATTTAAGAAAAAATAATAAAGACACGTTGCCCTGATTGAAGATATGAAGGGGGACTGCTTGGCTTATGTTGCTTATTGTTCTCTCGAGCTGGCAACTGACTCTTTCCAAGTGTACCAGCAATGCAAAAACATAAAAAAATAAAAATAACTAGCGATTTGAAAAGCTGCTTGTGGTGTCCTTAGTCATACATTTCCCTACATAACATTGACCAGGAAGTTTACATGTTCCCTGCTACAATCTGGTGTTTGACCTGACTCCACAAATCAGGACAAGTGCTTGGAAAAATAAACATTTTAATGCAAATTCATATGAACAACACATTTCATGGGGACAAATACATTACACTCCATTTATTAAGCAAACGCAGTCCTAATAAATATTTTTGTCAACAATATAAACGATCCAGGCGATCACCGCGTCTCTGCACGGCCATTTACGGCAGGAGTGGAGGCGTCACCACAGGCAGCCTGGAAACGCATGATATCAGACATAAGCGGCATATTACAAGTATTTGTGTGCATTGTGTCGTTTAGTCCTTACGCTTGTGGAGGGAGGTATGTTGTCGGGGCTGGCATCAGCTATGGTCGCCAGATAGACGATGTTGCGGTGAAGGATCTGCTGGTATCTGATTGAAAAGCAGAAAAACTGGAAATACCAAACCAGAGAAGATTCGCATCCAGTTACAAACTCACTTGTGTTGTTTAGCAGGTGATAAAATCAGTATTAAAAAGTAGCAAGTTTTTATTATTATTTATTTTAAATAAACTTACTGTACACATTCAACCGCTCTTCCTTTCTGCATGTACTCGGCGATGCATCTTATCAACTGATCGTTTTCATCAAGCAACTAGAAAAGACAAATGTGATGGTTTTCTGGATGACACATAGCCCCTTTTACAAGATGTAATATTAAGTAAACGCTATTATTTAGTGTATTTTGAGCCTCAGTATTTAAAACGTAATTACTAGATTTACACGTCGAGAAGCTACCTAGCAGCTAACTGCTAATACGTGAACTCGTAAACAAACAACAGTTTCTCTGGTTTTACCCTCTGTATTGTTTCTTGGTTGATCTTCGCTTTCCCCCGCAGTCTCTTTGGTACAAACACGATAGACATTTCTGCAGTTTCAGTTGCTTTACATTTGTTTACATCAGGTTGTCTCCTCTTCTTTTTCCGCTTTCTCTTCTTCTTCGATGGATACGGTGATTTCCGGTGATGCAGCTCTTGTACAGCTATCGCCATCTGCTGGACACTCGAAGAGCATTAAGTTTAAAAGAAAATTATGCAGCTTTTCTTTCAAATCATATTTCCTTTACCACAAGGACATGCTACTTGGTGAAATGTTATATGAGACTTTAATTATTTTTTAAATAATTTCTTCTTCTGTCCCATTTTTATTCAACACATTGTAGATTCCCTGGAAAGAACTACTCTAGAGCAAGAAAATCTGAAATGTACTAAATCAGTCTGTCACCATAATGCAA
>JAOWBL010000018.1:18228232-18240056 GCA_028564865.1 Zenarchopterus dispar
ATTTTGACTTCCTGATTATTTTTGTCTCTCTCTCTTTGAATACTGCAAAACCATGAAATAAACTAAATGACACTTGTTCGAGATGGTAGCTTCACTGGGGAGACCCTATAATACAAAAATAAAAAAAATAAAAAAATAAAAAACACAGTTCTTGAATACACTTCATTGAATTTGCCTTGAAAACCTTCTTCTAAGAACTGTATTTAACATACTATTCAGAAACCTCAGTGGTAAAATGTTGAAGAAACACATAACACAGTTATTAAAAGGTCTCAAAACCAGATATTGTATTATTTTTAAGTTTAAACTTTTTGTGCAAATGCTAAGTCTTGTTGATTTCTTATTTAAGCGTGTACTATTTGAAAGTAAAACCACATATATACGTATAAAGTTATAAGGCAATTCTCTTGCCACAATAATGAGTAAGTTAATAATGTTAATTGTTCATTATTGATGCTGCTGAATTTAATAATGGGTCAAATTATTTTAAACAGCTTACATTTTAAGTATTTTTAGATTCTTCTTAAAATCATTGCAATACATTTGCACAAAGGAGTGTGTTCCCAGCTAGCTGTGTTACCACTGTGTAGTTACATGTTACTAGCATGTAATCAGAATAAGGGCACTAACAGACTGAAGCGTTCAAAGCGTTTTTTAAAATGTCTTTTTTTCTAATTTAGTTTGTATTGATTATTAGTTGGTATCATTTGTGTCATACATGTTCTGATATGTGTCTAATGTGTGCTTTATATGTTAAAGCCAGTTGCTGCATTATCTAAAATGCCTTGTTTTTGTATATGAAAATTTCTCAATAATAATTATTATAATAATAATAATAACAACAATAATAATGAACAAACAAACAAAAACCTTAAACGTTTAAACGTTGCTTCCCTCCTCATTTATTGACGTCAGATTCGTTCCCACAATGCCTAGTAACACGCAGGCGCACTATAAGAAAATATAAGAACTATCTGTGATCAGAGATGGCGGGCGCCTCCGACCCCCTGGAAGATATGCTCTTTTCAGAGGTCGATGAAAAAGCTGTTAGCGACCTGGTGGGCTCATTGGAGTCACAGCTTTCCGGGCAAAGCAACCCAGTGAGCAAAACAGACGAAAACGGAGGCGCTGGCTCCGTGGCGCCTGCTAACCATCACTTAGGAAAAACGCTACCAGCTCCAGTGAGCATCACAACACTAGAACAACAACAACAAGGACGGCGTAATAAACCCGAGATGCGCCACGAGATCAACTCTAAAGACGTTAGCCCGGGTAAAACTGTCACTTCTCCCTCACAGGGATGCACTCCCTCTTTTGGCGAGCCTTCCGCCACTTCGGTCGCCTGCGTGAATGCCAGTAGCAGCGGCTCGCAATCACATGGAGCATCCATCACAACACTGACTGCATCTAAGGTGTCAACTTTGGCATCTCCGCAAGACAGCATCAGTACCGCATCCGACAGGAGCTCTAAGGTTACACCCGGCACAGGTGAGACGCCGGCGGAGGCGAACGCGCCGAGAAAACGGATAACTACACCGAGGAGGAGCGCTTCGGCTCGGATAAAGAGTTTGAACGGCGCGACTGTAGCGACGAGGAGGAGCAGCAACACGGCGGTTCCTGAAACCGTTAGTCCTGTGGATTCTAGTGCAGCTGCTCCGAACTCAACACGACCGGTCACATCATCTATAAACACTTCGACTTTCACTCTGTCCAACGCAAGCCTTCCCGTGGGTCAGTCGGCTATAGCTCTCGACCGGGGGACTCCTACCATCGCTTTGCACCGGCTCCCGAGTCATATTGTAGCCAGCATAGCCCAGAACGGCAACGGGACCACGACTGTCTCGGCCCTGGTCCAGCAGGGCGCTTGTTTGGCGCCCGTCACCTCTCCAGCTTCCCTGGGAGATCCCAGCAAAACGATCGCGGTTACTGGGGCTTCCAAAACAGATGACTGTCAGTCCAAAATTGTAATGTCAAGCCAGACTCGAAGTGTCAGCTCCGTAATAAACACAGTACCCTCCGCGTCCTCTGCTGTCACACCAACAACAACCACAGCAGCGGCTGCAACAACCTCAGCTGCAACAATAACTCAGCCTCCGAGCACTGCTACAACCGCAGCATGTGTAACAGCGATGCCGGCTACCACTTCTGCGTGTGTGACTGTTCAGACTACATCAGTGACCACCACTATAAGTATGGTGAGGGCGACAGTTCCCTCTCAAACCCCTGCTGTGGCCACTCCTGCACAGTCTCAACCCCGTCCTGGACTTACAGCACCCCAAAGGATCGTTGCCCCACAGCTTATTGTCAGACCACCTCAACAGCAGACGACCATTCAGCTGCCCCCAGGGTTTACCATCCCACCTGGTAAGGTTTGCAGGAGAAGGGAGAAAGCTGTGAGAAAATGCTGGTTACACATGTGTTGCAATAATATGATCAGAGAGGACCCTAAGTGTACACACTCCTCCTCTGTTTGGTTTGTGTGTTGTGGGGAAGTTCTTAAGTTTTCTCTGCTTTTTATATACTGAATATCTGTGCCATGTTATGGTGGTGGGTGATCACAAACAAAATACAGTTTGATATGTTTGTTTTCTATTCATACAAGTAAAACTGTTTGAGCAAGACTAACTCCACAGTGCTAGTGTCATGATGGATTAACTTTTCAGCACAACATGATGGTAACATTATATATATATATATATATTCCACAACAATTACACTGGGTGAAAAGATTTCAAACTTTGAAAAATGAAATGCACTTGTATAACTATTTAGCTGAGGCTTATGTCTGTAGTCTTCATGAGAGATCACGTTATTCATTTATTCATTCATTCTCTCTGGAGAAACTGTGATAAGTGATCATATTGTTATGCAGCCCAAGAAACAATATTGAAAGCTTCACTCACAGAGTGTTTTCAGACATTAAGTGCCAGTGACAATGAGGGACACTCAGAAGGGGTGTCTTACACCAAGGATGTTTACAATTTAAGCCATCCTGACTATCACAAAAATGAGTGAAAAGACAATGTAACAGCAATGATCACACAGCTCTGTCTCAACTCCTGCCTTGCTGGAAACACAAGCATTTACTCTGGAAGTTTTTTATCTCCCAAGCTAGTGCAAAGGCATGAAGTGAAATGTGGCACAATGACACAAAAATACAGTGATTCAAAATAAATACTGAGTAGAGTATTACTGTATATAACCACACCATGTATACTCAGAACAACAAAAGGTCACACAAGGTGAACAGACTCATAAGACAACCAGATAAGGACTCATTCTCTTAAAATTAGTAAGGGTTTGGCAAGAAAAAGTGACAGGAATTGCAAACCTGCAGCCCTCCGCAGATATTCTGCATTAACGGACTCTGCGTGGCTCTTTGGTTGATCCAGTGAAATTTTGGGATGTACAGGGAAATATTTTGAGCAGCTTTGATGGGCAGATTGTCTTGCCAAAAATATTATGAGCAATTCTAAAACATACAGATCACTTACTTTCTAAATTTTTTGGGTAATTATGAACCTGGTCTGTTTTAATATTCCAAAATGTTCATATATGGCTCTGCTGCCACCAGTGTTACTCAGATTGAGGACATTTATGGTAGTTGGTATTAAATATCAGACACTCACCTTTTCTCTGGCTGGGGAAATCATGATCGAGTCAGTAGGTGTGTCATCTTTGTAGCCCTACTTTATCTGTCATATTTAAGTAATTTTCAGCTCCACGGGAGCTCATGGGTAATTGAATAGCCAAAGAGCAGGTCATAACAGTGGACAGTGGTCAGAAAGGTTTCTGTGCTGCCCTTGAATGCTGCTCTGAGTCATCTGAGCTCCAAAATAATGGCTCAGTCCTATAATATGATGAGAAATGCTGCAAACCTTTCTGTTGAACTCATATTTTTCATTTGGGGTAAATATGAAAAGATAAGATTTTTTAAAATATGTTTTACCATGACCTGCTACAGGTAACTGCACAAGTGTAGTACAATAATAGTTGTAGTCTGTCTGTCTTAGCTCATAATAAAAGCTTCCATCATGTTTCTGAAGCTCACACCCTCATTTCTGCATTTGTCTGTTTATACATTGTAAAGTTTGTTCGCTGAAAAAGTAAGCACACCCTTAGACGTCAGCCTGTTTCTAGCAGAAAAAAAGTTGTAGGTATTTGGGATAGTTGTTTTCCAGTCTCTTACATCAGCTTGTTGACATGTTTGTCATCAATAAACAAATTGAAAAATGGGAAATTCTTTGTTTTGGTAGGTGTTGGAGTTTTTTTTAAACTAATTTCACCTACAACATTCCAGTGGGAAGTTTGCAGTGCAGCTAGGCACCCACAAACCACAACAATTCCATCGTCATACCTTACTCCATTTGTATTGCTACGATGACAAATTACAGTGAAATTCCTTCCAGTGAACTTTACAAAGAAGCCCAGCAGTTACCTTTGAACACAGCTGGGAAAAAGTAAACTCTGATAACAGAGAAGACCTCTGTCAGAACCAGACTCAGGGAGGGCGGTCATCTGCCTCAAGTGGGAGGGGTGAGAGGACGACAAGAGAGAAAAGGACTAGAGAAAGGGAGAGAGTGTAATAACAAACACACAGTGTGCAGATTAGTAGGGCCTGTCACTGCAGATGATGAATATGCAGCTCCAAAGCTAAAGGTGCCTGCAAAACAAAAAAAGGACAGGTAGAAAAAAAGAACAGGGAGAAAGTGAGATCAAAAGTAAAAGCCTGCGATAAAGGCATGAAAGGTGATTGGTGAAGATGTGTGGCCAGTACATCGCAGGAGGTCCCTCATCAGTCCGAGGCCATAACGGCTCAAACAAGGCATGGTTTAAGGTCACCCCAGCCAGCCTCACTACATGGCAGGGCCACTTGGTGATGTATGTGACTTACCAATGAAATACTTTTACACAAATGTATGAATTATTTTTGCTAAAAACTGGCTTGTATCACATACAGTGATAATGATGAAATGGCATAACCACTGAACACTGTTCCTTGTTCTTCAGGGATGGTTTTGGTTCGCACGGAGTTAGGTCAGTTGGTGATGGTTCCTCAGCAGGCTTTGGCTCAAGCTCAAGCTCAGGCTCAGGCTCAGAACAACATTTCTCCACGACCTGCAACCCCCACCACAGGGACATCTTTCAGAGTAACAACTCCACAGGTGAGCCTTCGTGCAATATTTCTACTCTTTTTTTGCTTCAAATTAGAGGAAACACAATTTTGGGAAGTCTAAGTGAAGTGTCTGTGACATCCTTTGGTCGAAATGTCAGAGATGCATTAAAACTGCTCCCTAGTCAGTCATGGCTGTCAATCTCTCTTCAAAGCAGCTGGTTTTATTGGGTGGAGTCAGACACTTAATTCCACTCAGCGTAATAAAGATTTAGAGGCTGGATCAATTTACTTTGTTCTGGGTCTGTGATGTCACAGAATCAGACAAATCTGAACAGTTCATTAAAAGATCTCTTTTTAAACTTCAGGTGCCCCACAACATGTGACAAGATTATTTTATGTCAAAGTCTTTGACTTGGTAGTCTATTCAGACATGTCAAATATATACTCTCAAGTAAATAAATGTTTTTTCTTCCTGGTATGAGTCCTTTAACATCTGTCATTCATTGTGGTCACTACCATGAACAGGTAGATTCTCAAGGTTTAGTTGCAAATGACCACTACCCCGACCATCAGGGAGCCACCCCCCAACTTCAGTACTTTGTATTGAACAAAACTGCCATTCAAAGTTTCTTTTTCCTGTTGAATGACTAAATCCATGATGAACTTCTTGAACAGCTGTTAATTTTTTGGTGTCTAGTGAAGTTTAGAATGTAAAGCAGTTTAGTTTGTCTAAAGAAGAATTACTACACTTGAACTGAAAACAGGGTTTGAGCTTGTGGTCATTGATTTGTGAGAAAACTGCATGATGTCCACAGGAGCAGAAGTAACAGTAACTTGGTCAAAATATGAAGGATACAAAAATGAACGTAACTTTGCCTGCTCAAAAGTGTAATACCTGTATTAAAAAAAAAAATGTTGCTGTTTTTTTATGCATGGCCGGGTTTAAAATAAGAAGAGAAGTGAGATTTGTCAATGAAGCGTGCTGTTTGAAGTAATATGCTGTACCTGGTTTTCATGGCGATGGATGATTAGTTTATGGTATGCCACTTGGGAAAAGAAACTCTTATGTCGAGATCATATTTTAAGCATTATGTTTTCATGTGGGTAAGGACAAACACCTAAAGCATGTGTTTCTTTGGTAAGTCACATGTAGGTTTTTTTTCACTATCTTTTTTTTGTGTCTCAGTATCATAATTTTATACAAAGATGAGAAACAAGATGGTAAATTATACTTGTTTTGCATTGTACTTAATTGATATGTTGGAATTTAATGCTTCATAGCTTCATTGCGCTGCATTTTTACCGTGTCACTAGTTAACAGAATGAAAATAGGCATTTATAAAGTAAAAAGGGCTTAGATGTGATCTAAAACTATATCCATATTCATGTGAAAAAAAGGACCAAAATTGTTTTCAGTGTTATAGTTTGAGTGCTCAGTGAAGCAGGGATTGATAAGGAAGATAAAAGTAAGTACTGCCAACGACTGTCCAGATGTAATCTGAAAGGGTGGGTTTTTAAGTGACAATGGTAGATAAAGAGTGACATTGCTATCTTACATCAGCACCGAGCTCATTTCATGTCTTTGGTACTGGAACAGAGAAGAGACTTAGGTAACCTTGTGGTTTGCTGAATGATAGGGTCACTAAAAATCCCATCGCTCAGGTAGGACGGAGTGCTCTTTGCCCTGGAGGCCAGCTCAAAACGCTTTGAAAAGGTGAGATCCTGTCAAGAAGACGAAGAAGACAAGCGCTGTGAAAAAACTAATGATTGAAAACCAGGCGACGGTAGCATTAAGGATTAGCTGTAGATGTCTGATGGCAAGCACATGAACTCAGCAAGGATGAAGCTGCTGTAGTTGGAGAAATGGTGATCATCTGGGATGAACCCCCTGATCATTTAAAGGAGGAATCAGAGGGAGGATGGATGCTGTAACTGTGTATTGACATTATCAGTGTATTATACTGCGTCCCTCACAGCTTCTTCAGTATTCAAGCTGAAATCACCACAGTGATTATTCAGTCTTATAGTGAAAAAAACAAACTAATCTTTTGGGTCTATTGCACTTTAGCTGTTTTCTGGTGGATATCTTCGCTGTCAGACTGGGGATTTATTCCTTTTATTCTTTTTAAGATTTTGTGTCTTTAGTGGCCTTTATTAACAGTAACTAGACAGAAAGGGAGCAGACACACAGAAAAGGGCCACTAGCCAGGATTGGGACCTGCTCCAGCAGTAACTTTCATCCATGGGGTTCCTGCTCATGGGCTATCTGGCGCCCCCTGGGTGCCTTCCTTATGGCAGTTGGAGTAGTGGCCAAGTGTGGTGAATGCAGTGTCTGTCTTTTTGTAAGGGAAGAGTTAGGGACAGGCTAGAATGGAGGCACCTCTGTTGTAAGGCAGCTTCATGCCAGCTGGAACAACATGTCCTGCAAACAGAGAAACACAGAGAGAAGAAACCCAGACAGCCCTCATCAGTAGAGCCGTCTCACCTGGCTGGCTTACATATTATTCTTTGTAAATGTTATTTTAGCTTATGTTGGTGAAACTGTTTCATGGTGCAAGCAGTGGGGCTCAGTGATTACCTGCAGCTGTGAAGGTCTTGGGCTTTCCATTCCTGCCGAGGTATGTTACGCGTGCAGTTTGTATACAGTTGTCTTTTGAGTGGACAGCCTCCCACAGCTGAAGTTAATAATATAGTGCATAATCATGCGACAAAGAAAGTACAACTTGTGTCATTTCTGAGGTTTATGTGTTAGAAGTATGATAAAAGAAATCATCTGGTCCTTACCAGGCGTTAAAGTTAGGCAGATAGAATCTCAGGAAAGCAACAACATTATGGACCGTTTTCAGAGTGTTTCAGTCATGTTGAAGTTTGGACTTTGACTGGTCCATTTTCAGCCATTCTGGTAAAGGCTTGTTAGTGTGGGGAGGGTCTGTCCTGTGACCAAGTTCTGGCTGAGCTTACATTGTCGGACAGATGTCCTCGTGTTTGACTCTGTGTATTATGGCCAGAGATCTTTTCCAAGACTGTTGATCCAGAAGTCTTGGGGTTTGTTCAGAACTCTGTAAACCTAAGTCATGTCGCCATGTTGTTTTTAGAAAGGGTAATCTTTCTTCAAGCAACCCTTCAAATGACCCGTACTTGTCTTTTTTATGTACAAATTGTAACATTTCAGATGATAACTAAGTACTGTGGAGTCTGAGATGTGGCTGTTGCTTTTTTTTTTTTTTTAACAATTTCTAAATATTGCATTATTAGACCTTCGGGGTGAACTTGTTGGGACGTCCACTCCAGAGAACACTGAAACAACTCAAACATTTTCACTTTGAAATAATAGATAAAATAAATGTTTGAAAAATAACCTTTCCCAGATAAGTAGATAAATAGTAGTAACAACTAATGTCTTTTCTCCTTAGCTTTGTCTTAACGCACGCCAGATGATTTTCTTTTTATTGTTTTCACACACAACCCTATGAATTGAAGAAGGTACTAATTTCTTTTTGCACTTGACTGTTTATGCACTTTTCCACCTGAAAATCTATACCAGTTCTGTTATGACCAGACCAGACAATTTCTAGTTGTTTCTAGAAATTGTCCAATAAAAGAGGTTTTAGGAAGAGCAAGATAATAATACCCATTTATTTAGATATCTCTGGATGGATTTTTGATGTATCTAACAGGGAATGTCAGATAGATAACCAGATGAAGAGCAGGATATGTGCCTTAGGTCACGTCTGCACCAAACAAAGGTCTAAGTATTCCCTTCGGGAGGCAGTAATAATAATGTTGCAAGTCTGTTTTTTATTTTTATTTTTTAAATTTAATCCAGTAGGAACTGGCTCATAAATCCAGGGCTTATTGGATTTAGTTTAGAAGGAGAATTGATATTAGTATTGTTTCCCACGAAAACAGAAAAAAGCAATTTTCTGTTTTCCTGTGATGTAGCTGGGCTAGGGACAGTTCCTGGTGCTGAAATTAAGATATTTCTTATTAACTTAGTATACTCACTATATCAGATGAAATAAAAGCAGTGGCTGTTATGTGGAAAAACAACATTAATAAGAAAGGTACACTAATCCAACATGTAGTTTTAGCAGAGTGTGGAGAGACCACTTTAACAGCATATGTACCAAACGGCATTAAAAGTTAATTGAAATGAATTGAGTCACTCCAGTTCCTGGAAAACTTTGCTGATACTTCAAATGCACAGTGTAAAAAAACAATATGCTCATATTACATCAAATAATTACTTTGAGGAACACTCTTGATGCTGCATTTGACAAAACAACATCAACAAAAAACAACTAATAACTTCAAATGTTGAGTTTAGTGGCAAGAACATGACAGTGCTCTGTAAAGTGGGACAAATAATGCTATTTAATTAGATTTTTGGCATGTGGCTCTATAGTAGAGAGGGGACCGGTCCCTGGGTCTTGAGAGCAACCAGGAGCACACTTCAAGCACGCTTCAGTCTCTTCAGCTCTGCAGAAGCTCTGTCAGTGTTAATGCTACGGCTGTTGACCTTTGTAAAAAACTAATTTGATGGATTAAATTGGAACAACTTTGATCTAATTACATGTAGGTTCACACTCTTGATGTGGGTTGGGCCCCCCACTCATTAAAAACCCGACTTGCTTCTAGTCCCTAATTGGGATGTGATTAATATCTTAAACTGTGTAATTACAATAAGTGAATATACTTGATTATTTTAGCCATAGATTAAAGCAAAATTAATAGGTGAATTAATGTCTCAAGGCTTTCTAATGACTCCATTGGGTCTTCTCATCAAAATTTCACAAGGTACTGAATCATTAATTGGAATTTGCTTATTATCACCTGTGGATACATCATTCAGTTCCAAACGTGTGCTTACGCTGGTCACTGCACACTTGCTACTGCTTTCAAAATGGAGGTTACAAAATGTCAAGTCTCCCATTGTTTTTTCTGTAAATCAAGTGGGACTGTTGAAATGGCGCTTACATTGCAGTGACACCTGACAGGTGTGCACAGCCTCATATTTCATCATAGTGTTTTTAGTAATGTTGTAGTTTTTGATTTCAGAAAATAACACTATGCCTCTAGCATGTTAGAAAGGACATTTATGTGTTTACGGTGGGCTGTATTTTTGTGTCTATATATTTTCCAAAGTGTTAAAAACAGCAATTCAAAAATATGACTTTGAAATAAGGGAAATTGCACTTAAAAATGATTTGTCTATATTTACATAACATTTTGTCAATTAACTAGTTGATTGAATGACTTGATTTTACCACCTGGTTACATTGTTTCAAAGGTTTATTCAAAGTGAAGTGATCAATATCATCTCAAAAGCTGACAAATGCAGTGGCAGCTCAGACTTTGTTCACAGATGCAGGACAGAGTTCACAGATGCAGGACAGCGGCCCTCCTCAGGTCACCTGTACAGCTGTCACGAATGGTAAAGACAAAAATCTGACGGTAGAGGGCAGCATTTCATTGTTGTTGTTTCTTTGATTTCATTAGACTTTTTCTGTTTTTCAACCACCGATCAAAATGTTTGCTTTCTGAGCAAAAATGTTAATGTTGAATATGTATTTATATCTTTCTGTTTGTAAACAACAAACAGTTTCTGGTTTACTATTCAAATGACTTTGTGAATGAAAAAAGAACAACTTGGATAATGTTTTGAATTGGCTTTGAATAATGTGGCAGAGAGTAGGTAAAACTGACTATAAGTGTTCGAGATTTAGGCTCCAATAATAAACAAATACATATTGCAGAAAAAGATGCTCAAATGTCCTGTGACTTTGGTGTTAGTCACATACATCATAAAATAGCACCATAAAACTGCTGCATAGTATTTGGTTTTCATGCAGTTTTGTTGCATTATTGTCAAAACTTTCTGAACCAATGTGATTCGTTTCAAATCTGAAATCCAGTAGCTGTTGTCATTAAATGAAATTTTGGCTTAGCACATTCACCCTTAAATACTTACGTAACTGTTGTAAAGTAATGTAATATAAAGTAAATGTTGGTCAGAATGAGTCCCTAATCATCATAATCTATCATTTCTTTTTGTTATAGAAAAAAGTCTGCATCAGCTAAACAACAAACTAGTCAACCTGTCTCCATCCTGATACACACCTCTCAAAAGAGAGTCGCAGATTGTCATTGCCTCTCACAGTCACTCTGCTGACAAATTAGTGGGCTGCGGCGTCGCCGTCTCGACAGGAAAAGCAGTAGCAGAGAAATGAAAGGGAATGGTGTTTATTCCCAGAGCTCAACCCCTCTGTCGGCCTGTCACTCTTCCCATGGCCCTGAGGGGCGAAACGGAAGGCATCCTGAGCTTCCTTCCTTCCATACCTGTTAAATCATTCATCATCCAACTGCCTGATTATTTTAAAAAGCTAACAAGGCTTTGGTTCTTGCTTGTGTGCGTCTAAGGGAGAGAGAGGGAGCACGAGCGGGGCATAGCTGGGGGTGGGATGCACCCCGTGGCTCTCACCGCTCTTCTCCTCGCACCCACCACCCCCACCCCCTCTCTCGTCATCCGTCACACTCCCGCTTTCTCCAAGTCTTTGGTTCTACAAAACTTTTAGTGGAGGGGAATCTCCCTCCTCCTCCTCTTCTTATCCTAGTTCTTCCCTTCTTCACTGCCTCCTCTCTCCTGGCCTTGGCAAGGTTGTGTGTCTGTTTTCATTTGTGATCATTAGTGTGTGTGTGTGTGTGTGT
>JAOWBL010000018.1:18248182-18258182 GCA_028564865.1 Zenarchopterus dispar
GACCTGCGGTTGACACTCTGTAATAATGGCTGGGTAGCTGTCACATGTATTCTTGATCTGAGTCTTGATATCCAGCATGGTGTCTCTGGTGGCTGGTTTCAGGAAGCTTCTGAGCTGTTTTTGCAGTGATAGTACAGCTACACACAGTTGAAAGACGACTAGGTAACCTTCTGGGTCCTGTACTGGAAAGTAATAGTCTCACTCAGCTCACATCTGTGCCACTCTACAGACGGAGTTTGCACTGTCTCTGTCTGTGTGGGCTTTTACGCTAAACTTAAGCAATCCCACGGAGCACAGACATTGATGGATAGGTCAAGTGAGGTCAGACTCAAGAGTAGCCTGGTCCAAGTGGAGGGTGGGGTAGCCTACAGGGTTCTTTCTTCCTCCTTTACATTTCTTTTCTTACCCATTCTCTCACTTTACATCTCTCTTCTCTTTTTTTCATTTTTCTCTCACTGTCCTTCTCTCACCCCAACCCAACTCTTTCCAGTGTCTCTCGCTGGATCGGCCTCCGCATCACCCCCTCATCTTCTTCCCGTTTTTCCTTCCTTCTACCAGCTAACCATTAAAGGGTGAAGCGAGGTAACTAGGTCAGCCCCAGGTCAATTTTAAAGCAATGTGGCGGCCGCAGTCCACGTCCAAAACATGCCCCTGGTACCTCTCGCTGTCTCTCTATCTCTTTCTCCCATGTGCACACACATGCATCCTACTCTAACATAAGCTTTCACACAAAACATTAGGAAATGATTGCCACTGGCACATCCCCAGTATGACGGACAGATAGTTGAATTAAGTTAAAAAATCAGCACTTAGTAGTGGGGAGATTTTTTGTAGTAATATGATGAAAGAACAGAACATGTATATACATCATTTAAGTTTATTTATTTAATTTACCATGATATCTACAGTCAGGAAATAATATGAAAGGACTGTAATGGAATTTGCATTAACTGCATGACATCTGAAATTTTCCCACATCTCTCAACACATTTATGGCATAAGATTTGATAAAAGTGTAAAAATGTTAGTTAGGTTAGTTTTTTCTTTTTTAAATTCCACCATTAGCTGCAGGGGAAGTGGGTCTTAAACTCCTTCAGGGCAAAAACATGAGTTTCACGGACATAATAAAGTCACGAATGAGCGGAGAGATGTAACTAGGTCACGTCAGTACAACCTGTAGAAGTTTCTTCTTCACTCCAGTAATGTGTAGAGAAGATTTGTGTAAGAAGAAGCAGCAGTCGTGCCTCTCACCTTGTTCTTGGAGTTAGAAAACAATTTAAAAGAAGATAAAAAGTTGAAAAAAACACACTTCAAATATAGGACAAGAAGTTCAATTTTAGCATTATCCCCTCTGCCCATGACTCTCAAGCTTACTACCTGAGATACCCGAGGTCCTCTACACCCCCCCACCCTGTGTTAACTGTGTCATCGGTTGGCCAGAGGTGCCAGCTATTTCTGCCTGTTATGAATGTATTCCCCCCCTCTTTATTCCACCACTCCCACAGACCCCTGCAGTGGATCTGTGGGAGAAATGGCCTCTGTCTTTTTTTCCTGTAGCTTGAACAGTAATATAGCATGTGTCAGGGAATGGAAAACAAGGCTAAAAAATATGCAGCAAGAAGCAAACTGGTTGGAATGGATGGTTGAGCCTGGGGCTCGGCCTGTAGCTGATACCAGGAAGGAAGTGACTCTAATAGCCCAACATAGCTCCCCCGCTCCCTCTTTTTTTCTTCTACTACTTCTTTTTCTAAACTAATGTTTCACTGAGGTCTTGACTTCTTTTTCTCTTTGTCCTATCTACAAAATTTTAAAAATATATGTAGGTCACACACAGTGGCATAAATCCCTCTTTGTGGGCTTTTTTAAAATGTGATTTTCAGTTTTTCAGTCCTGTATCAGTAGTAGTTATTGTAGAGTTCATTGATCTTGTAAGTGTTCTGGATTCATGCTGCAGATATGTTTTTAAATATAACACTTGAGAAAAGAGTCAGCCGACAAAACCAAGGACCTCTTGGTCAGCTTTTCTTCTTGCTGCCTAACAATGGCTGAAAGTTGTTTTTTTTCTCCTCTCTTAAACAATTTCTCTTGGGGGTCCTGCAGAACTGGAGCAGTGGTTTATCAGGCATGCAATTTTATGCTTTCTAATTTCCTTTCTTTCCCTCCTTTTACTTTCCAACTGTTTCGTCTCCTCAGGGTGTCAAGACAGGAGGTACCGTTGGTGGCCAGGTCCGGATGCCCGTGGTGATCACGCAGTCCATCAGAGCGCAGGGTAAGATATTCGCAGAGCTTCTCCAGCAATATTTAATGTAATCCAAGCGCTCGTGTGTGCATAATCTGAAAGGTTATTGGATCATTCAGTAAGGCTGTATGACAGGGCAAACACAACAAACACCACCTGACCCCCTCGTTAGAAAAAACCCCCCAGCAAGATCGGAAAAACATAAGATTACTGAAACTGTGAATGTTCTCTCAGTGGGCTGAGATGTGTAAACAGACAGGAGCTATGGAGAGAACAGGTATTTTTCCCTGTTTGGTTATTTAGCCTTCTCAAACATTTGCGCTGCTGCTTACTCACACTGATTCACAATCACTCTTCCCACAGAAGCCCACAAATATCGCCCCAACACCAACCGGGTGTAACGTTCCCTTAAGAGAACTGTGTTCTCTCAAGTGCTGTGTGCAATGTGTGTACGTGTTTGCAGCTGCTTTTTGCTTGAGTGTGTGTGTGCCTGTGTACGATCGGAGGTGCATACAAATTTGATCTGCCCCCTTCCCCAAGATTGCCTGCAGTAAAAGATCTGTAGGTTGTTTTATGCCCATAAATTGGAATGCGGGGATAGTTCTAAAAATACTTTTCTGTGCCTCTTGGCTAGGAACATGCCTGTTAAAATCAAGTTTAAATTCACTCTGGCAGTCCTTGTGCCTCTCTGGAAAACGTGTCTCGGAGCAGGATGCGGTTGAGGAGTGTAAGGAGAGCCGGTGAAGCGCAGTGATATTGACAGAGTGACGCTCTCCGCAACCAACCTGGGGAGAGCGACATTACTGGTCACCCCCCCCCACAATATACCCCTGTAAGGATGACAGAGATAGCTGAAGGTAGTTGATAGTCGGGAGGATACTTGATACAGATTGAAGAGGACACTTCAATGATAACATTTCTTCTTTCCTGTTTAGTTTAGTGTTTTTCTTCTTTATTTTTTTTCTGCCCCTTTTCCTGAACAGGCACAATGGGAAAGGGAGCCATCATCCAGGCAGGCAAAAGTCCCATGGGCCTGCCTGTTCAGATCTCTGGGAATCAGAAAAACAAGCTCAACGACCCTGGAGGAGGCTCTTTCAGGTACAACTCCTTGCCAGGAGACGCTGTACATCACCTGCTGTTCCTACGTGCCATCACATGGGGGCAGCATTTCACTAAGATACCTCTGCATGACTATGGGCTGCACTCTCAGCTAAGGCTATGAGTGTTTATTCGAGTTGCCTGCCTGGCCACCTGGCTGCCTGCCTTCCTGCCCGTCTGGTTGATCGGTGGTCCTTTTCCTCTTTGCCCACCCCATAGCAACACACTGCCAACCAATAGATCAGTCACATGCCTGCCCTCCTTGTGTCAGTGTCACAACTCATCGGCACGATTGCAAATGAGCTAAATCTTAATTTAGAAAAAAGATAATTGTGTCCAGATGGTTGGAATTTCTGGATGGGGTTCTGAAAATACCTTTTGGTTAAGTCAAACATCCAGTATTTAGCCTGCAGCTCTGCTCTCTTTCTCTCTCTCTCTGGTCTTGTTTCTGCTTTAGCTGGGCCTTTGTCTCACAACATAAAAGGTTCATCGCCCACATGCTGGCCTTTGTGGTCTATGCTTTGTAAGAGTCTTGTTACTCTGTGTTTGTGCACCATTTATCTGCTAGTGTATACGTATATGTTTGCATAAATGCCTCTGTTTTCCTTTTTGTGTTCCTGCTCTGTGTACATATATTTATTCAAGAATACTTATGGGTGTTCATGCACGCATATATTGACAGGAACGGGATGTTTATGACGGCCCCGATGTGACTGGGCCAGGGTAAAATGAGTCTGGGTCACATGGGCCAACGGGTTCATTGTAATGGCCCTCGTCTCCTGAGGGGAAAGGCAGTGCCTGGGGCTTTGATTGATAAACCAATAAATCTTTAGCTGCGTTGGTAATTAAGCTGTCAAGCTTGCTTGTTACTGACGACCCTTTCCCCCCTGCGGTGATCACAGTGACCCAACACATGAACACACTGGTTTCAACATAAGCCCAATAACGCGTGGCACCACTGTCCCAGAAGAAGCACTTTGCTGATATTGTAGTGTATTTACTTTTAATAAAGACCGGGCATAATTTTTCTGATCTGGTTTTGTAGGATACATTACGTAAGTTTCACAATGCAAAGTTTTTTCTTGTTTTGTTTTTTGTTTTTATCAGTTTATGTGTCTCTACCTGGAAAAAATTCTTTTGTTGCCTTAATGTAACTCAAGTTCCTTGGCATTTAGTTACATATGAGTTTGTATTACCAGTGGCCTACAATGGACCTGTGACCCATCTAGGGTATACCCTTCCTACTTTTATCCCAAAGAGAGCTGGGATAAGCTCCAGCAGATCTCTGTGGCCCTAGATGAATGGATGGATGGATGGCTAGATGGATGGATAGATGGATGGATGAATGGATGGATGGATGGATGCATATTAGTAGCTGCATTAGAATGGTTGCCACTGTTTTCAATACGCAAGTTTATGTGTTTATTAAGATTGTATAACTGATAGCATTTTATTTTCAATTACATTTTTTTCTTACAGCAATTTTGTAAACACTATAATTGAAATCATTATTTTTCTGTTTTATAGTATTGTTTTCATTTTGGTGTGACAAAAGACTAAGAAATCCATAGATGTAAGCATTTTTTAAAAGAAAAATGAACACATCTGTTATAGATTTCTGGAGTTGAAGATTATCACGAGTCCACATCTCCAGAAGAAATGGGGCACACCACCTCTGCAAAAAACAGAGGGATAGGCCCAAGTGGTATGGCTAAAGGGGAGAATTCTAACAAGGCCTATCTTTCTAGCTCTTTCAACACAACGTTTGAAGCAGATTGATACCACTGTTTCCAGTTCAACTCAGTATTTAAGCAGCGTTTCATTTACACACAGCAAGCCGGCGTGGCAGCATGAGCTCAGTGATCGGCGTCGTATGTGAGGCTAAGCTGCACTGCTTGTCACTTAACACATTCACACCAATCTGATTCTGTAACTACCTCCGCTGCAGGAGTATCAATGACATATCAACTTCAGCCCGCCCCCATTTTGCTTCTGAATTTACAAACAGGGTATCGATGCACACTGTAGGAATTTAAGTCCCACCTAAGAAAAGCGTTTTTCTGTAGTCCCTGTGACAACTAGGCTAATGTGATACCACTGCAGGACTGACTTCTGCTGAGATTATCTGGATCTGACGGTATTTTGTCCATGAAGTTCAGACATCACATACCTTGTTTAGTTTTCTTTCGGCTTTAGTTTTAGTATGCACAGAAAGCATTTGCATTCACTAAAGTCTTTACTTGGTAAGTTTCAGCCAGATGTTTTTTTTTTTTTTGGTTCCTGGTATTTAAAACTCCCCAGTTTTACATTTTCACACACTTTTTATTGTTTGCTGTCGCTTCTCTCACCTGAGGATATGAACATGCTGGAACATGGCCCAGCATTACACAATGATTTCTCTGACGCCTTACTGTCTTCACACCACATCAGAAACGTGTTAACTTGCACACAATGACCTAAATAGAAGAGGCTGATGTTTAATGAAAAATGATATTAACTGTACAAGTTGTTAATGCTTCCCTTTGAGTTTCTGCGATATTTTGAACAGTGAGTATTTAAATCGTCACAGCAAGTTTTCTTAATTTACAGTCTTATTTGTTTAAATATTAATGAAATGATTTTACCAATCATTTGCAAATCAAAACATAACTTAAAAGAAAGATAAAAAGACGCGACCTGACCTGAAGAATTATTAAAAGATAAGTTGATTCAAAACAATATTTGACCAGTGACACTTGCTCATGTGGCAACAAACAAGCTTAAAACAAAATCACTACAGGTTGATTGAAAAGTAAAAGAGTAGACAGCTGGCCCGGTCAGACAGCACTCACCAGCCCCCTCTTTTCCACCCATCATGCACCGTGTTCAGCTGCAGCCTGGGACTGATGTGTGTATGGCTGTCACTCTGAACCACTGGTCCCAGCGGGCCAGCTGTAGCGCAAACACACACACACTCACTGCAGGGCTTGTGGGGTTTCTAGTGCACCGACAGCCTTCTGTGTAAGTGCTTGTGTCGTTGTCTGTGAGCATTTGTGTGTGTGGTTTACTGTACAGAGTGAAAGCAGCTGCCTCTGTGCCCCCCACTCGCCCCTCCTCTCTCTGTAAACACTCAACTTCCGCTGTAATCATTGGCGAGCCAGCCGAGGCCCTCAGCCCTCTGCCGACCGCAGAGCTCAACCGAGGCCCCGCAGATCCAGAGCTGTCCTGTGTGGTGGGGGACCCACTTGTTCGCATTAACACACTGGTGTAATTGTGTAGGAGATGCTGCACAAAGATGTGCGAAATAAGAAACAGAGGTTTTCACTCAACAGTTACTTTTGCCAGTGGACTCTAAAGTCTACCAGGCCTTTTACATCATTAAGTCTCCATGGTTACATTTTTGTTGCTGCGCAGATTGATGTGGCTGTTTTGTTTAGAAAGTCTTTACAAATAAATCTGACTCAAAGCGGCCTCCTGAAAATTATGGATAGCATGACTTGAATAAACAACGTCTTCAGCATTAGATTATATTCCACTTTTTGTCTTGTGCCATAATAAAGATGCTCAAAAACTTTAGAGAATGGTGTCGCTTAAAAGAAAAAATATATGTAGATTAGTCTGCAGTGTTATTACACCGTTGACTAGCACGGTATGGCTTGCTTGCATAGATGGAGTGCAGATACTTCTCTATTGGTGGGGTGTCTCACAGCAGAGGAGCAGCAACTTTCATGGCCTGGGTGTTAGGCACAAGGATCAATCAGGGCCCCCTGCCAGCATACAGAGACCTTTATCCACAGGGGTTTGGAGGTGGAAGGCGAAGGAGGCATATAAGAGATCTGGATGCGCCTCATGCACTTACACACACGTGCACACATCCACACACCCATATGCAACACATAAATGGCAAGTGCAGTACTCTTAGCACCTATGGCATGCCCTTGCTGAAACACAGGCTCGATATGAAAACGACATGCATATGTATTCACGTGGCCGCCGGCTCCATGTCCCCAAGGCAACCCAAACCAATAACTGTGCGATTGCTCTTAAGCTTCTGTGGAAGCTAATTATGTCTCTGCTTTATTTGTGCAGGGGTGTAGTCAAGAATATTTTACATTTCATATTTCATTCCCTTCTTTTAATGTCAGAACCGTCTATGGCATTCTCACTTGATTAGAACCATGGTGATGCCAAATAGCCCTGAAGCCAGAATGAGAAACAGAGAATACCCACGCTCCTTGATTGTGGTTGATGTTTGAACGCTGTAGTCATTTACCTGCTGACAACAAGCAGCATATCAGCTAGCACATTGTCTACACCATAGACGTCCTATAAATTGTAGAATGTCTTAATAACGCAAGAAACACTTACTTTTTTATGACTCATAAAACGAGAACCCCTAACACAAAATTACAAACTCACTTTTATTTCATTTGTATGCTTTTACAAGGACAAATAAATAGAAACGTTATATATATTTTCAAATGTATTGCAATCTCCTCACTATTGCTTAAGTAAATTCACAGGAAATTTAACTACTGCAGCCAGAAGACTTTGTTGTTGTGTTAAATCCATAAACTGTAAATATGATAAATATACAGGTTAAAAAAATGAGGAGAACACTTAATCTTCAGATTATAACATCTAGTAATTTAAAACTTTTGGATATCAGTTTTATTAAGATTACTTAATGGTTAGTTTGGTTTCCATTCCATAACCTTTACTTGTACATCAGTATAGAGTCTCAATCAGTCCCTTTCTCGTGTGTGATTTATGTTTTTCCTTATACTTTTGAGCAGTAAAGATAAAATCACTAAGCTCCTACATATAGCACTCAATGCATTATTTCCGCTCTATTTTCTGTGTGAATGTTCCACCTTGGAAGGTTGCAACGGGGGCAAAACAAAGGGGGTACAAGCTCTGACCAGGTAGGGTTTCTGGAAGCAAGAGTGGAGTCAAGTTGTACATCTAGTTACATTTGATAAATAACTGAGAATCCTAACCTACCTACAAAAGGAAAGCTTTCCTCAAATTTACTGACAGACTTGGAGATAAAAAAGTGTCTGTCTTTTACTACATTTTATGTAATCCTCCAGCTGCAACTCTAGATAAAGTCAATGTGCTAATCGTATCCTATGAATGCTTCTTTTTCCCTTCATTTTGACAAGCAAGAGAACATGCCTATCAAATACATCCATCCATCCATTTTTTATACCCACTGAATCCATCTACTGGGTCACGGGGGCCTGCTGGAGCCAATCCCAGCTCATTACAAGCGACTGGCAGTGGTATACCCTGGACAGGTCACCATTCTATCATAGGACCACATATATAGACAAACAACCATGCACACTCACACTCACACTCACACTCATATATGGACAATTTGGAGTTCTTAATCAACCTAACATACATGTTTTTGGACTGTGGGAGGAAGCCTGAGTCCCAGAGAACCCACGCAAGCAGGAAGAGAACATACAAACTCCACACAGAAAGACTCCCACTTCTGTCAAATACATTTCATCTTAATCTTTCAGATATTAACATGTGAAAGGTCTCCTCACCTGTTGTGTTTGTGTGCTGTTTCTACTTGCTGTCACTTGCATGCGAGAGCCGTGTGATGTGCCTTTATTTTCTTTTGAAATCCTACACTTAAAGACGGGTCTGACATTCAGTTTACAGAGACAAAAGCAGCTGTGATACACTGTTCTGGACAACAGGTGTAGCATTCTTACGCTGGGACTAAAGAGGTGTTAAAGAGATGTAATTCCTTGTTTGTTTTGCCTCTTTTTACACAGCTTCACTATAGGTTTACAGACATGTCATCCATTGGATTAGCAGACAATGACTTTATTTTTAAGTCATCTTGAGTAATCACTTTGCTGTCACACACATTACTCACGCGAGTTGTTTGAGGTTGTTTAAGCAGCGGTCTTCGGTTTTAGCTGAGGGAATATTGCCTGGAGCATATTTGTTTTTAAGGCCAGTTGAGTTATCTGTGAGGACATGATAAAGAACGCTGCAGAGCTCGAGGTGAAGCACGGGGCATTGTCCCACATATGTATCAGTGCTTCTGTTGTAGTGTAGATTATCTCTTTGAAGGTTTAATTAAAGTGCTGGGGGAGAGTATGAAGAGGGAGGAGAAGGTAGAGGTGTGCAAGGTTCAGAGAGCTACCCTAATTGCCTTTGTCAACCTCCCGCCATGGTGTCAAGTTTCATATCGCCTCTCTGTGCCCGCACTAGGGAGCAGTGGAGCCTCGACGGGGTGGATATGGCTTATGGTGTGTGCCCACAATCTAAGATGCCTGAAAGAACTCATGACCCCACACTGCATACACATATAGACAAAAACCCAGCGCTCTGTCGCAACCAACAACAGTGCCATGAACATAAATGACTGTGGAGGTGAACCAGTGAGTGGTGAGAGGACACTCTGTGTGTGTTCTGAGGTTCTTTGTTCTTTCCGTCAAAGCTACTCAGAAAATATGCTGCTTGCTGCAGGCGAGGGCTGTAAGCACAACATGTCACTGCTCTGGTAATTCAGGCCAGATTCAGTCATTACTTGCCAAGTATCACGATTGCAGGGGAACCTCTCGTGGTGCCGGTGCAGATGGAAATTCACAGCTTTTGCATGATGTGTAGACCTCTCTTACTGTAAAATTCAACAGCCAAAAGCTCTGCACTTTA
>JAOWBL010000018.1:18285232-18300911 GCA_028564865.1 Zenarchopterus dispar
TTTATTGCCTCAGCTCTTAGTGTGTTTGGGGCAGATTTTCATATACACTATATAACCTTAATTACATTTTAACCCTAAATTGCAGATGTATCATAACTGATATGTGGATTTCCGAGACCTTTGTACCACCCTCATAAGTAAAAAAATAATTATCTAGAAAAGTTTTATACCAAACCAAAAACCTAACCCAAAAAATTATTTTTAAAAAATGAAACAACTGAATATGAAATAGACAAACTTACCTAATGTATTCATAAAAATAAGAAAAATAATTATCTAGAAATTGTTACTTACAAAATAGGAAGTGTTTTTTTCATTTCAATACATTTTTAGCACTTGAAATAAAAAAAAAAAGTTTTTCATGTTATTTCAAATATCAGGCATTTAAAGGTTAAATATTCTTAATAAACATTTGTTGGGGGTCTCACACTTGTTTTAATATGGGGAATATCAGAAATTCATCAGTATATTACTCCATGAAACAAACAATCTGATCTGTACATATCATTTTAGATCCACGGTCTGAATAGTTCACTCATATTGAGCATATTTTAATGTGATTCACTTAAAGCCAACAGTCTTACTCCTGATATTCTGACTCTGTCAGCTGGCTGATATTGTCATGTCAACTAAAACACAAATTACAATCAGTTAGGTAGCAATTACTCCAATGAGTTAGAATCCTTCTGAGGAACACTAACAAACATTTCCCCTAAAATATCATTACCTGTTAGTGCCTGCATTTCACTCCTGACATTTACCATAAAGTTGTCACTTAACACTGTACTGTTTGGACACAGACTAAATCCTTTTTTTTTTTTTTGGTAACAAAGCTACAGATCCATTCTCTGTTCTACATCTCCTGACCTTTGCTAATAATATGACTTTACAATTCCCACTTCCCTGCTTTCAAAGGGCAGAAAGGCAGACTGGAAGCACTGGTATTTAGATGACTTTAGCGCAGCGGAGAGTTTTGCGATATTATTGATTGGAGCTGGCAAATCTATGCAACCAGCCAGCTGGTTGAGATTGGGCATATGAGACAACTCTCATTGGTGACCTTTTTTAGTTGTTGTCAATGATTGAAGCACAGTTGTTTAACATTGGGGACGGCGTACTTTCTGTATAGAGAGATTACTGTATTTTCACTCATCTCCACAACATCATTCATCTTCAAAAAGATGTTATGGAGGAATTTGCGAGAAAAAAGAAATCCACACAGCAATGGCGCTAATTTAATTAAACAGACAAGTTCTTTTAAAGATCAACAAATAAATGTGACTCACACTTTGGCAGTTAGTGCTTACTGGGCCTCTCCTGTTACTTCATAGTATTGGATCACCTGAGTGTGTCTGGAAGAACATGTTTAATGTAAATAATATTGGTAGTTGAAATGTGAGAGACTGCATGGTGGCGCTGGACCCAAATCAGAAATCAGTCTTTCCAGTGTCGTGACGGACAGTTTCACAGCCTGAAAACACCAACTGGAGGATTGCAGATGGCAAAACGAAGTCTGCATTTATCATATAGTCATAAATCTGAAAATGCAGGCAGTTGCTGTGGGCGCTGGGAGCTCATGCCTGGTGCCAACTGCTAGCCAGAGATGCCGGCATCCTGGTGCCATAGATGAGATAGTGGACCTTTCACCCTCTCTATCCTGCTCCATTGCACTGCGGCTGCACACTTTCTGAAGGTCAGGCCTGGAGACGTTCAAGTGTCGTCTAATAAGGGAAGCATTGATATTAATGCTACATGTTCCATGGTGACAAACGTGAGCAATCGTCCAACCAATATTCCTACTTTCTATCTCCTGAATTGGCTATTTGTGGATTTGTATAGCAGCATTTCTGAAGGCATGAATTCACTTCACAAATCTGTTTCTTCTATTTAATCTTTGTTGTAACTACATGCATATTTTCACCACGATTCATCGCAGAAAGGATAAGGAAACATATTTTATGTATGCAGCTGCTGTTATTTCCCCATCTTTGTCAGCGTGTTTGAATCTTTCAACAGTTCCGCCGTGTTAAATGTGAAGTGGCAACACCCTAAAGGGCATGCCTTGCCAGCGGGGTTTTAGCGAAAAATCAGAGTCAACTGCATGCACATTTTAGATCAGACTTTGTACACCAAAGCAACCTTTTACAGAGCGCCATCTGAAAGTAACATGAAATTTTCCCCTGATCAGACAACATGCATGCCTCACACAAAGACCAGAACCCAGCAAGCACACGCTGAGAGACAACATAAAAGAACATGAAAGACATCAAGGCGCACATTGATTGTCCCTGTTCGCTCCAGCCCAGGCCTCTCTCCCCAGCAGGCAGGCACGCAAGCAAGCTGGTGGGTAGGCATTCCCTCTGCTGTGGCCAGGATTGATAGGCACGTGTGTCTGTGTGTGTGTGTGTGCATGTGTGTACAATGTGTTTGCATGTTAGAGGGAGTGCTGGCACCCTCTGTGCCATGGCCTCAGGCCCTCACACCTCTGCCCAATAGAAAGGGCAGCTCCTAGCGATGCTGGGCTCCCCCTCAGCCCTGCAGCTAGACATGACATTACCTTTGGCAGTCCCCCCCTTACCACCATACACACACACACACAATCCCACAAACATCACGTACTGCAAAAATCACAACAGGACCATGTGAATCTGCACACACACATGAACACAACATTTGCAAGAAGGTCTGTTAATGACCAACTCGTCTGTTTTGTTCTACGTACGACAATGGGCATCATCACTGGTTCCTCAGTAACTTTTGATCTTTCTTCTGCTTTGCTGATTTCATTACCACCAGGTGGAGGTGACAGCTTTGGCTGTAATGGTGTTAAAAACAAACAAACAAAACAAACAAAAAAACAGACACTTTCATGTAAAATTTCATCTCTGGGGTCCCTGTGTGCCAGCAGATCATTACCAACACGCCCCCTTATTTTATAACATACTTGAAGAATTCAATATTTATTAGTTAAGAAATAAAGTAAGTAATCTTAAGTGAAGATCTTATCAAACAGCATTATCATTAGGTCATTTTATGTAAAGCCACTACATCTTTGTACTTGAATATTTTGGGCATTATTTTGCTTGTGTGACTAGGATGTCAACTATAAGGTAGAGGGTAAGGCTATAATCTTATTTTTGTGTTGTCTTCACCAGATGCAACAACAGGAACTGGCCCAGATGAGGCAGCGAGATGCCAACCTCACAGCACTAGCTGCCATCGGACCCCGAAAAAAACGTAAAGTAGACTCACCGGGGGCTACGGCGTCAGGAACCGAGGTAACAGCTACGGAGACATGATGGCTTCATTCTTACTTTATTTTTCCTTTAAGTTCTTTATCAGGTGCAGTTGTTGTTTTTGTTTTTCTTTTGTTTAATCTGCCCCAGTAGATTCACCAATGTCTTTGGCAGCATTCTCAAGAAAAAAAAAAAGGAACATCCAAAGAGGGAACTTTGGATTTCACAGATTATTTTCTTCGGTATCTCAAAAATTAGAAGTCAAGTAGAGCAGGACAAATGCATAATAATGACCTTATTGATGTATCTAATAAAACATTTTACACAAAAGGCATGATAACCTACCAGCTTTGCTTTTTTGCAAAGTGTTACAAGTATTGTAATCATTGTAAGTATTATTTTTTCTAAAATGTTGTCTTTTGTTTAACTTTTTCTGTAGGCAGCTTTCAGCGGTAATTTTCTATAATCCTGTGGTAATTTCCAACATTAGAGTTCATGTTTTTGTAACATTGAATCACTGAATATCTGTCTGTGAGACACTGAAATGCACACTTGCAGAGGATGATGGGGTTTTCAGCACCAGCTGCAGCTCAGTTTGTTGAAACATATTTTTAAATGTGACTTTTGATCCTGAATCTGAGCCATTCCAATTAATAGTATTTTTCATAAGCTGAAAAACAGGGGAGAAAAAGCTGTTTGTCATTGTCATGCCATTTCATGCAGATTTATGAGGAAAATTTCATTTGGCATATTTCATGGTTTCTCAGACGCGTATCAAAATGTGGCGACTTGAAAGGGTCATTTGTAGGAAGCCATCCTCTTTTGTGGCACTGCCTGTGTGTATACGGTACACAGGGTTCTGTTCAAACACTCCTTTCAGGTGTAATGGAATTTACCTTTTGGTCCTGCTGTATCTAGGTCTTGTAGAATATTGCTCCAGCCCACCACAGGAAATCGTGCCGCAGGGGTCATATTGTTTTGGATCAGCTGTACATGTCTTCATGTTTATATTTGGCTAAGAAGCCACTGAATAGATGCACAGTTTGTTCACGTTCACACTGAATTGATCCAGTGGTGGAGCTGTGAAACAAACCAACTATTCTCTTGTTTTCCTCTTAATGGGTGACTGAAGGTGTTTTGATTTAAAAATTCCAGATTTAAAGTAATGTTTTTATTGCTTTAAGGTGGTAGCAAAGAACAAATTTGCTTTGTGAACTAAAATCAAACCGTCTCACGTTTGCTTTCAGTTTTTAGACCTTTTTGCTCTTGACAACATACTTTTCTTCGATGCTTAAACTGTTGGATTTTAACTAAGTTTAGCAATATGTTAAAAAGTTCACTCCCCCCACAATCTAAGTCAGGGATGTGAAATAGATGAAAGGAAATATCTGTGTTACAAGAAGCACAGTAGCATACTTCCATGTGACTTGCTCAGTCTGTTTTTAATTAAGCTGTAGTTACAAAGAAACGTCTCTTGTTTGAGGTTCCATGAGCAACGGCTGAAGTATCACATTTCTCCAGCACACGGTTATCCATGAAGTCATGCACGGCTGCTGTACCAAGTCACATTTTCCTTCAGGCACCCGAGGAAACATTTAAATTCCACATATTCCTCTTTAAATATGATGAGTCTAAAATAAGCCTGAATTTTGAATGTCAATTGGTCATTTTAATAACCTGCTTATCGAGTTGCATCTTCACATCCTTCGCTTAGCAGCAGTGTGCTGTAGAGGAGCATAGTAATGTACCCGGTAAAAAAGCATAAATAACAAAATAAAAGCATTACTTCTGGTCCTTGAATACAGTGCCAACCTCTTTCAGAATGTTTTACCCTGATGGGTATTAGCCTGCGACCTTCTGCTGCATTTAAAAAAAAAAAAAGCTTCTTCCTCAAACTGCTTTCCGAAATGTAGTTACACAACGTAAACGTAAATAAACATTATGATTGTGTTTTTACTCCATATTTTCTGCTCTTTTTTTTAAAATATCCTCTATGTGTTTAATTAGAAGGCATAATGAAATGAAGTGAAGACATCGTGTGCCCCTCCTCTGGAGTTATTGCAGAGGGGGCGGAGGAGGAATCTTAACTTATTTTCACTTCGTTTTCACCTCCTCACATTTCTTCATTTCACATGGGCTGGAAGCCCTCGCGGCGTTCTCTTTCCCTTCTCCAGAGCAAAGTGAATGTGACTTTTCTAAGGGGGTCACAGGATGCCTGGAGGCCTGTGGGTGTTACTGGACTGTTGCCTGCTCTCAGCTTCACTGAGGGGCTTGTCATAGATTTCATCTCCACAGAAATGAGCCGGGGGCCCTGGCCAGGAGCACAAGCAGCCAACGTTATGAAGGGCCCACGCTGATTATTTCCCTCTGACATCGCATCCTGAGCTTTACGCATTAATCCCAGACAAAGGCAGCCCTTCAGTGCTTTGCCAGAGCTCAAATTAGGAGCCGGATAATGGCCTTGTTGAGATCCTGTTCTGTACACTGAGAGGCACAGCTCCTGTTGAAATCTTCTTCTTCACTCTTTCTTCCATCTTGCTTGTTTTTTTTGCCGAGTCACACCGCTTCTTTAGTTGTTTGCACTGTGAGGGAATTCAGGTGACACAGTTTTGCCCCCAACCCAAGCCCCCCATGCCCCAATCCCCCACCCACCTTTAATTTGATGGCGGCTCTGCAGGACTTGGGCTTGTGCCTGGATGTGGATTGCCATGGGCTGTGAAACTGATAGCCAGTCAAGACTGGAGAGTCCGTCTCCAGCCAGATCTAGTCTGCAGGAGGTAACAAAAGGCGTCTTACAGGGCTCCGCAGGGCAGATTAGTTCCAAAAAGCCAATGGCCGGGTCTGCTGGTAGGCTGGCTGAAGAAGTTCTGCTGTTGCCCCGGTGGAGGGTTTCTACATAGGCAGGGGCCATCATGGAGGCACACACTACAACTCTCCCTAAAGCTCAATAGTCCTAAAGCTAAAACCCTCACCTACCACGCACAGGCCTTTTAAAAAGGACATCTTCTCTTCCTAGTTTTATATTTTCATTCTGGGATGGATTTCTCAAGAGTAGCTCTGAATGATTCACAGTTAAAAATAAAATCTTTATTTAACTCATAATGCCTCAGTAGAGCCTCTGGCTGAAAAAGGCAATATATGATTAGCTCTGGGCTATTTGAAGCCCTCCTCCCTACGAGCTCGCTTTGCTTTGATTGGTCCGGAAGCATACAAGGACGGAGCACCCGGTGCTCATGAGCTCCACACCATCCATTCGGCAGCCGAGGAAGTTCTGAAAGTGTAAACTTTCAGGAGTAAATTTTAACTTACTTGAATCTGATTTAAACATTAAAGATGAAATTATATTAGTATGTGGACCACCAGAACTCAGGAAATGTTTTGAGGGCCTGATCAACAGTTTAAAAAGGTGTACTAAGGTTTTGCTGCAGATCCTACGCAGAATAACACAAGAATGAGTCCACGGCATTAAAAATTAATCTGTAATTGCTCAATTTCCCATTTCTGTTGTTCTTTGTCTGATTATTTCAGTTTTCCAGTCATTGAACCTTCAGCATGAATTCTGTTTGTTCCTGGTTTTAGGACTTTGCCTCTTCCTTACATGTATAGTTCCTTCTTTTATTTTTTCACTCAGTAAAAGAAGGACACTCAGTCTGTTTTTGGGTCATTTCTTTTGCCCCGTTCATAGTTGCACGTTTTACCTTGTTTTCTGATTGCGAGTTCTCCCTTCAATCACTAGCTGGTTAACTATTCTTTTTTCTATATGTTCTTTTTAATATGTCACCATATGACTTTCTCATATTCGTTTATACTTTGTTTTAAGCTGGACAACATGTCTGATAGAGCTCTAATGTTTTGATTTGGACAAACTGTATCCAAACCCAGCTGAGCCATTGGGACAGCTGTAACTTACATCTATTCCCTATTTGGAGAAAAAACATAGGGCTTATCATTGATTGTCATTGATTCCTCTTACATGCTTTGCAGCTGCCACTAAACTGTATATGAAATGTTTACAGCTTTACTCCATGCAAACTGTATGCCATCCTTGGTTTGAAGTTCCTCTTCAGCCATGCCAATATTTGTAAATTGTCCATATGTCTATTATTCATCCCTGCTTATTCCTGTTTGAGGTCGTGGGGATTTGTAAGTTTGTGTAGAATAAAAAACAAAGATGGGTTTGCTCAGTGAGTCTAAGATAGTGGATGAACTGTCATCTATCATAATGATTTCTCCATCACACCTGTTATATTTCGTCCTTTCACACATTTAGCATGATTTAAAGGCTTTACAGTTTCATTTCCCAACATTGATTTTTGTATGTACCTGTTATTTTGGAAAATCTTGTCTGAACTGCGTAGCTGCTGTTTTGTTAGCTCATGCAACGCAGATGGAGACTCCTCTGCCCAGCTAAGGTTAGCAATAAAGGCTCTGCGATGTAAAATCTACCTTGATGCACATTGTCCTGCAGTGTTTAACGTGCCCAATGCTTTCAAACATCCTTGACACATTAATGAACTCCAAGTTATCATCCAAGCACTGAGCCCACTTATCACATCAAAGGAAGAGCTTTGTTTGTTGACGTAAAAGCGACAATAGCAGTCAGGTTTCCGCAGTTTATGCAGCCGCACTGACTTCCTCCTATCTGTCTTGGCCAGGCGCAGTTCTAGGGACAAAGCTAGGTGAGCGATTTAATCGTGAGCGCAGTCTATTTTTCCATTTGAATTCATTTCACCTTCTTTCTTTGAGGCTGTAGATCAGAAAGAAGGAGTGAGGCAATAGAGTGAGAGGCATGGGGAGAGATGGGGGGAAAAGCACAAGGAAAACTGATGCCCTTTCCTCCAGCTAAATTAACAGGAATCACGTGGAAAACAATCTGAGTCTCCAATGAAGGAGGGAGGAGGGGGGACCATTAAAATTAGCCCCAAGCTATGGACTGCACCCAATATCACTAAAGCTGCACTCACTACAGATGTGGAGGCTGGCTTACAGGCAAACTATGCTCTGTTCTATAGCTACAATTAAAATCAACCTCGCTGCCAAAAAATAGGAGGGGGAAAGAGGGGGTAGAAAGGCAGACATAGAACATCAAAGACAGATTGAAATGTGTAGTCAGTAATAAGAGTGGTCTCTAAGCCCCGAGGTTCTCCACGGTCCCCTTGTTAATGAGAAATTTTGACCTCTGGTTTGTAAGTTAAACTTGTAATCTCGGTTAATGAAGTAAATCAATCCCAACTCGGGAGTGTTCAGTGTCTCTCCCTTTGCCTTTTACCCGCCAACCTCCCCTCTGTCCTTCGGTCTTGTGCTTCTCTCCTTCGCCTACCCCTCCTCTCTTGTGTCCCTCCCTATGTGCCGCCTGGGAGTAAAATGGCCAGGTCTTCAACCAGACAAACAGGAAGCTCACAGAGTAAGAGGGTTCCGGAGCTGGAGGGGGGGTGATGCAGGGACTCGGAGGACTCGGACCAACCAGGCTGTTTGGTTAAGAAGGAGACAGGCCATCTGCGAGCTGGTAGAAAGGACAGCATGAGGGAAAACACTAGCTCCTCCCCCTCATCTCTTTTTTTTTCTGTTCATATTTTTCTCCTTTCTGGAGAGCCGATCCAGGTTAGAATTTGCTTTAAAAGTCGGGTATGTTTGCTGGTTTGGATAGATCAGATGCAGCACTGGGCTCATCCAGCTGAAATACCAGTGCTTCCTCCTTGTTTTATACTTCCACAACATCGATTTCCACACACACAGTGGACGTCTTTGATGGAATAGATAGCTAACTAAACCCTCCTTCTTTAGTTTTCATAAACATGTGGAGCTTTGCTGTTAACCATATGGAGGCTTTTTTTTTAAATCCACTGGGTGCATTAACTTTAACAGCCAGTTAGATAGAGTTTATGCATTTATTTTGCCGTAAAAGTAATTCCGGATATGATCAGAAGTTTAACTTTAATCAGAATGTAATGATGCTTAGGGATTCTGGTGTGGGTTCCCATTCTCTACATACTCCACAAATATTATTGAAGAGGGCACAGAGAAACTGCTTTTGGTTTCATAATACCAAGCGATTGTAATGTTAGTTTGACTTCACATCTCAAGGCAATTCAGTATTTTCAGTGAAGACACAAAGGAGACAGGGTTTCAGTCTTCAGAATGGTTCTAGGGGGTTCTTTGGCTGGACGCCATGTGTTTTTAGAGCTATAACACTCTGCACTTTGCCAGTTTTTTCTTACCCAATACAATGTGGAGCAGTGTGATACTCACAAGTGGGTTATACACTCTGCACTATAGGTTAAAAAGCATTTAAAATCCAACTTTAGCATGAATGTGAAAAAAATAGATATATTTGATTGAGCTTTAGAATTGTGGAATCATTAAATTTATAGTAGAAGTCCTTGCACAACACACAAAACACCTTATTAATAAATCACCTGTGTGTTAAACATTTTTAAAATGACACTCAACTATTAAATTTAAAATAAGATAAAATATATGTTAGAATATATTGCAGAATTTGTTGCTTTTGTCAGAATTCCCTAATGTAGCTTCCAAAAATAAAAATTGTATATACATGAAATCAAAGATCAAATAATTTCAAAGAATCAACTAGTCAGATATAAACCTGGTGGTCCAACAAACAGGACAAGTAAGGCACTATTAGAAGTTATTGTTTTGTTTTATTTTATTTTATTTATTCTTATTTTTTATTTTTCAACATGTGCACATCTTAGTTTTAATTAGACTAAGAAGTGAATCTTTGGTAAAACTGAAATTAAAATCAAATTTTGGCATTCAATGCCCAGATTCTTTTCCACATGTTGAGGTGTCCCTGGGCAAGACGTTGCCCCCCATATACTTATAGATATTTGTTGGAGAGAAAAAAGGAATGTAACCTGTATATAGTTTCTTTTGCCTTTCTTTTGGAGATGAAAGTAAAATCCAGAGGAACCAGAGTCATTCTTTATCTCTGGAAACCATTGGATAGTCATGCATCCAGTCAGAAAAACAAAGCATGTGACAACCAGACTAGTATCAACAAAAGACATCCAAAATGGCGTGCAATGAAATAAGAATGTGAGAGAATGACTGTTGACTGTTTTGTTTTGGAAATAATTGAGCATCTTGGTTGTTTTGATTAGTGGCTCTTAGAATCCTCCACGAACCCTGCTGCGATTGTTTCACTGTGTTCTGTACCGGTGGAAAAGGCTATAAATAAGGATACCAGAACCGTTTTACAAGAGAATTTTTATGATGCGATTTTGATGTGACTGACCAGGCAACTATATAAATGAAGACCATTTCACATTTACTTTACACCTTGCAATGGAGGGATGTAAATGCCTGTTTAAGCATGCTAACAGCTTGTCAGTGACAATTGCAGTTTTTGATGTTTAGCAGATGCAATTATTCATTTACTCACCATGTGACTTGATGGCTTGCGCTGTTGCCTCACAGCTGGAAAATTTATGTTCAAATCTTGGACGAATCTTTCCACAGTGTGTCTAAACTAGTCATAGGACTGAGTGTGAGCAGGGGTGGTTGTTTGTCTTTGTGTGGCCCTGAGATGGACTGGCAGTCTGCCGAAGGCGCACCCTGCTTTCTGCCAAAAGGCTGCTGGGATAGGCTCCAGCAGGACACCCCCCACTTTCCCCCAAGATCCCTTAATAACCTTTATAAGGATTAATATGCCTTTAATACTGAAAAAAATGAAGACATTTTGCGTATCCATTTTTTTTTTTTTTTTGTAAAGAGTTGCATTAGTGATGTGGAAAGTTTCTGGTCTTCTTATTGTCCAGATATTCTAGTTATTCAATTCAGTTCAATTCAATTCAATTCAATTCAGTTTTAATTGAATTCAATTCAATTCGGAAATACTTCATTGATCCCCGAAGGGAAATCAATTAATTGAACTAATTAAGATCTAATTAAGTCACAAGAATAAAGGAAGGTAAAAGAAAAAATAATAATGAGAAAGGATATTCATTCAACCAAGGATTTTAAGGAAAGATTAAACAAAGTTGATGCATTTGTAACTTTTCTTTCACGAATGAGTTCTAAGGGCAACTTTACATTTCTGCAAATGCATTAATATACAACTGTTAGGACTATAATCTCATTATTTAGATAAAAAGTTTCTATTTATCCATAAGCATGGCAAAGTAGTGATCTCCCTCATTTCTGTCTGTAAAACTTTGCCCTGAAATAATGGTTACATATACAGTTTTGACAACAAAGTTGAGCCCCAGGCATTTAATAGATACTCATCTTAAAGAAATTAATTACCTCCCTTGTTAATCTTGATATAATTAAATTTCTGAAGAAAGAAATTTGCTGCATTTTTTCCCCCCCTCTGCCTTGCTGTTATGGAGGCGTACCAACAGTGGATGGCTCTCTAGCTAGCCTGCCGGCCAGGGACGTAGGGACAGCCCAGCATCACGGGCCCCATGCTGTACTGTACCACACTGAGCAAACCCACTCTCCTCATCCCACGCCTTCACTTTCTCATAGGGATAGGAAGAGAAACCACCTCCATCACTACTTTGCTATCCTATAACTGCTTGTGCTTCCTCCATCCTGGAGGAGATGGAAATCTCCCCCCTGTTCTTGATTGTAATATTGTTATCAAACTACCCGAGAATTTAGACACGCAAGAGCTGCTAATGAAGCTGTCAAGAGAGCCTCTGAAACATACATGGTGGAGCCCTGGGGAGACCAGAGAGTTCTTTTAAGGCTCACTTAAGAAACTCCTGTGCCTTTGTGTGACTTACTGTCGTTATTTATAGGACCTCCTGCAATGCTGTTGGATTTAACCCTGATTACCTTGTGCTGCACAGTACTTGCAACACAGGGAAGCATTTTATTTTTGCTGTGTATTTTAAGTTGGTTTTCCTTTGGCTTGGAGTTTTTTTTTTTTTTTTTTTTTGTCAGCTTTATTGTCAGCTGTCAAGGTTTCATCCTGGGGTAAAAAAGGGGAAAAAAAGCTGGAACATATCTTTCATTAAATGATGGTAGGGGGGCAGGAGAGTGCCAAGGGGGGAGGAGGTGTGGTGGTAATATGTATTGAGTAGGCAAAATGCTACAGCTAGATGGCAGAAATGCCAGCATAGAGAGTAGTTTGAGTTTTGCACAGTCTGATTCAGGGGTTTTCATTGTGTAGGTGTTCATCATCCATCCTGGAAGCAAGCACTGTTTTTTAGCAAGTCCTTGCTAAAAACCAGTGCTAAATAATTGAGCACCACCTTTACATTCACTGCATTGTAACTGATCCTTGATCTCTCCTTAATATAGGATGTCGTAGCCTTTTCAGTGTACTTGAGCACATCTGAGATTTTAAACCATCACCAGACAGCAGGAGCTTTCTTACTGAAAATTTGTAACTGGTATGTGCAAATATAGAGTAATTTTTACTTTAACTTGTGGTGTTGCATCCTAAATGTGTATGTGAAGTGTAAATTTGTTTTGATAAGTCAGGCTGACGTTTTTTGTTGACTGAAGTTAAATTGAGACACAAGACATGCAAAGTGCATCCACTGATAAGTGGAACATTAGTCAATGAGAAACAAATATAAGAGTTGATATCTCCAACCACTGAAAGTGACTGCTAACTTGCTTTATGATTCCGTCTACTGGGCTTTTCCTTAGAGACCCCAAAAGCACATTTTTCTCTTAGTTTCCCACTGGGAGAGACCCTGTTTGGCTTCCATTCGCAGATATGTTGCCCCTCGTAACCTGGATAAACCCACAACTATTTAACGCAGCAGAAGGGGTCCATGTAAATCATATTCACATATGTTACAGCATCATTCCTGTCCTTCATTCAAGGACTATTTACTTCTGTATTTTTGTCAAAATGCTGTTGCAATACACTGTCCTTTATTTTTTTTCTTTGAACAGAAAAACAGATAAGCTAAAATTAGCTTCAGAGAATGCTGAAGTAGAATAAACAAGGCGATCCATTTGTGAGGATGGGTTATTGGCTGAGTTGCCTCTTCTCATGGCGGCCCATTAAAAGCGGTAATGTCTGCCTGCAGCCGTGCCTTGGGAAGAAGAAGGAGGCCATGGAAGGCATATTTCACATGCATCAGACACTGGAATTAAATAGACCAATGTTCCCTAAAAAGACTGAAGTACATCTCTTTCTGATGTGCGTCTGGGCAAAAATTCATTGATCTTAGAATGTCCCTTGGCAATTATAAAATATTAAATCCAAGTCGCACTTTTCGGCTCAGCTTAATTTTTTTCTCGCTTTCCACTGCTTTCCATTTGACCAATTTAGAAAAAAAGAAAAAAGTTGGAAACGGATGGCCATGAAAAAAAGCGACATACATAATAAAGACTGTGCCCACTTTCAGATCTCTTTTGTTATGTTTCTGTATTGTTATTGCCGTGCATCTCCGATCATTAAATGAAACGAAGTCCCAGAAAAGCTGAGAGCGCCTGAAACCCGTCTTATCACACCACTGGAGCTGTGTTAACCAGGAGAGCAAGCAAGAAGCACAGAAGGGAGTGACGCTGCTATGACATCTTTATTTCTGAGCGCAAGGTTTTCTGCGCTCCTGATGTCTGTTTCAGCTCTCTGGGGATGGCAAATATTTATCAGCTGCTTTCGATTATGTCTGTGGCCCCGGTGCTTGCCTCCCTGGCCCCTCTTTATGTCCCTCAGAGATTACAGAGAGGTTCCACAGTTAATTGTCCAAATCATTAAATTCAGCATATATCTCAATAAATATAATCAGGCAGCTGTTTGACAAGGCACACAGTTCATTAAGTCCCCTTGCTTGTTTGTTGTTTCCCTAATTAAGATTTATAATCGATCATTGAGTGTTTAATGTACAGTGTAGTTCAACGTGCGCGGGGAGTCTCTCCGCTCAAACGAAAAGGAATGGCATCCGCCTACTAAAGCTTTACCATTTAGCACACTGACTGCAATGGGAATTAGACATCCTGTGCTAATTAGGGAGGCCAATTAACTGTGAAATTCAGGCATTTTTGACAAATAATCTCAGCAGAATTCAGACATAACCATACACATGGATATTATCAGTCCTGAATGAAGAGAGGATTAAATCTGTGAATCCAGTAATGTATTTGATGTCTGTCTGTTATGATGGAAATGCTGAATGCTCCTGTTGGGGCTTTGTGTCAGTCAGCATCCAGTCGAACCTATTGTCTTCCAAAATAGGTTATAAAAAGCCGTGGCATCACCAGAGAAGCTTGATGTTTCTGTGGCTCTCATTCCCATTTGATTCATGATCACATGTATTTTTTAGACTGCATAAATTATGTATTTGTTGGACTAATGAACACGCCGCACTGATGGAACTTTGAGAGAGTTGTGAATTGCTCGATTTGGCCCCTGTCACCCACATCAGTGTTCAGATTGCACGTCACTGATGAATATATCTGGTTAGACCTGTTTAGCTATTTGAGAGAACTCTTATGTACACTTACAATAATGTCCAGGGAGCAACAATGTGTATATGAACCACTTTGGCTTGCCCTTGTCACAACACACGGCTGCTTTGCTGTGTGTTTGTGGATGTATTTATGTTGAGGTGTGTGTTGTTACACATGTTGTCTGACTCAAGGAGTACCATAAAACAAGCTCCAGCTGTCTTTATTACCAGTTCGACCTATCCCAATTGCTTTATTTCTGCACCACATAGAAACACATTTACCCGCCCTTGCATTGCCTTTTTTTTTTTTTTTTTTTTTCCTCCTGCTAGGCTCTAATAGAAAGACACCATTACACCATGGAAGGTAATGGCTCTGGGTGTATGCTGAAGCTGTTTGGATACCAGGCAGCGCCGGAGGTGTGCTTGTGGGGCGCCGATGGGCAAATCCTGCAGCTGCCTGCCTCAGGTGCAGGAAGAATTGAGTACTTCCTTGTACAGAACATGTAATTATTATGGCAGGCAAGGATGTGGATTTTAAACCAAGTCAATATGTAGATAAACACTATACAAACACGCACACATACACAGAGCAGCTTGGAAAAGGATGCCATGGTTTGTGTAATTTTTAAGCAGGTTGCCAAAATGCTGAAAAGGTAGGAAGGCAGCCTGGTGGGGCCGTGGAAGAGGAATCTGATGGGAGGAATGAGGCCTCCAGAAAAGTGCCAGCAAACCCATAAGGAGGATTGCCTTAACCGAGTCCAAAGTTTGAAAAACTGGTAGCCATTTTAACCCCACAAATAAGTTAGGTTTATTATTGATAGTATATTGAACTGCTAATGTACCATATTCTTTTATTGTCAGCAAAACTATTTGAAGTAATGGTATAAAGAGTTTTTTTTTTTAAACTAAACTTGTAATAATATCATTAGTGCCCAGATTTATAAGAAAGAAAGGGGCTTTTCTAAATAAATATGAAAAATGTGAGTGTCACCGTGGGTTAAAATATGTTCACAAGAACAGTCTACTGATATATATATATATATCAGTGCCAGCAAACCCACT
>JAOWBL010000018.1:18301097-18353348 GCA_028564865.1 Zenarchopterus dispar
TTGTATTGTTTTATATATATATATATAAATATATATATATATATATATATATATATATATATATATACACAAAACATATATATATATATATATATACACAAAACATTATATATATATATATATATATATGTTTTGTTTTTTGTTTTTTGTCATTCTGAGACATCTATAGAAACATGAAACATCCCCTTTCCTCCCAAAAGAGCTTGTATTTTAAACAGAACTGCTATTCAGACAGCTTTTCTTCTGCCTCTCCTACTTAGCAGGCGCTCCTTTAGGTGCATGGGGACCAGTGTCGACGGTACTGGAACTGAGCCTGTGATGGCTAAATGATGTCAAAAATGGCCCCATTAACGTCAATTTGAGATCAAGGGCCAATACACGGTGTGTGCCTCTGCCATAAATGTGCTTTTTAATCTCCTCTGTCTGCATGTCTACTGTGGCTCCTCGGTGCACTCTTTTTCTTGTAAGTGAAATGTGTCACTGCTCATAGGAGGATTTATGTGAAGACTGACAGCTCAGAATAGAGCGTATGTCTGCAGAGCAGTGGGATCCATCTTGCTGCCTTTTGCTGCCTTTTCTCTTTCTGAAGTCATTGTCTGTTAGTGTGCATGGGCTCAGTGCCATACTATTTTGCCAGTCTCCTCTTTTCCCTAATTAGGCCATTTGCAGGATGCGTTCTCCTTATTGTGGTCATTTATGTTCGATACCACTCTGAACTGATAGGTTTTTGTTCACTGGCTGTTCCTATTTGGAGCATTTCGCAAAGACATCAAAGGGTGGACCACGAGCCTCATTTGGCAACTTCTCCCAGCGATCCATCGGCTGCAAAACACCCCAGTGCCTTGATTATTAACTCAGTCACCACCCTCTCATTCAACTTGAATTAAAAATTTAAAACCAGCAGAAATGACAGTGCCACACCATTGAAAGTAAAGTGTGTAAAACCAACAAGGGCTCATTAGCGAGCAGTTCTGAAGACAAGCATTCTGACGAGAGACTCATTACACTTCTCCTATTTTAACTCTAATTGGGTTCATTTTATATATGAAATGCCTTGAATATTTAATGTTGAAAAAGTTCTACTTCTGATACTTCATGTAGTCAAAGATACTTGGCCTTTTGTTAATCGTCCAGGTTACTGGGCATGCTGCTACTAACTCTCTTCCCACTATAGAAACACTGCCTAAGAATGACATTGAGCACACCGCTTGGTGGATTATTGATTGGAAGGTGCAGCCAATAGGGCTTTCCAATAAGTAATAATAGGAGATAAGTATAAACAAAGCATTATATCCCCACAATCATGAATGGTGTTCTGAATTTGAGCTACAAAGACCCACCTAACGAAGCCTTTGTAGTGTAGAACAAGTTGTTCAGCTAGCCAGGCTCAGAGCATTTTAATTAAACTGATTAAAAACAATGTTTTGGTTTCTTCTTATGGCTGCCTTCACACAATCTTTTGTTTCTCTCAGGTTGAAAAGAAAGAGAGAGAGAGAGAGAGAGAGAGGAAAACAAAAGCAAGATTGTGTTTCCAGGCAGGAAAGTTTGAAGTTCTTTGTTTGGAAGCGAGGTTCCGGGTGCAGCGCACTCTTTAGCTCGGTGACCCTGTGACTGTCTTCTGAGGAATTGTGTGAGCAGCCCTGCAGAACTGTGCTCCGGGGTTGGCTTTCATCTTAGCTCTAACCTGTGGACTTTGAAACTCAGGGCGATGGAATTGCAGCTTTGTCAGTACACTACTAATTAGAAAATTCCTAACCTCGAGCAAGATGTTTTAATTATGTGTTGTGTCAACGAGTTTGCAGATTTAATCCACCGTTGATACACACTCAAGTGTGCAAACTATGTCGCACATTGTAGTAGATCAAGTGGAATGGAGCAGGGACTTCTTTCTTTCTTTTTTTTTTCTTGCATCTTTCTCTTCCCTGTCTAACCTTTCGCCTTTCCTGCACCCTGTTTGTTAAGAGCCATCACATGCTTAAGTAGCCAAATTAGACGAGGAGTTAATGTGTTAGCTCATGAAAAAGCTGGTCTGATTTGCCGTGGTTTTATAGCAGGCTGAACAATGTGACAGTATTGTGCTGGGTGTGAGCTCTCTGTTGCAGTGAGTCAGTGTGAGGGAAGGCAGGAAGGGGTTAAATAGAAATTGAGCGGGGATGCTGGGGGCAGCAGTGCTGCAGAACATAGCAGTGTTCGTGCGAAGGCAAGTCATTTCCCGAAACACTGCAGACACATGGCCTGCGGCGCTCTAAAACCTTTGGAGACCAAAATGGCTTGCAGGAGTTAGAAGTAATAAGGTGTTTTTTTGCCTTCTTTCTCCTTGACTGAAATTCTGCACGGTTGCTATGCATCGCCATGGAGCTGTGTAGCTGTTTTTATGGTTTATGTGGGTATTAAGATACTCTACAACTGGCCATTTTTGAGATTTGTTGTTGCCTAGTTGTGAAGCAAATAGAAGTTATTTGTTTTGGAAGTAATTATCTCATTTTTTGTTCAGTGATCAGAACGATAGACTTCACTCTTGTGCCTTTGTATTTCACCCGTTAGTGTTTTAAGATTGTTTTCTTTTTACTTCTGTTTATAAATGACAAATGAACAAAAGCATGTTTAAGACAAGAGGAAAAGAGCAGATTTTTGATAGTATACTGACAGCCTCTTGTTTAGCTTGTCCACAGAACAGAAGGCTGTGATAGGAACAAAGGCCATCTGTGTCTGCGCTGTGGTACTGAGGTCCATTCTGACCTCTCTGATTATCAGTGGACTTAACCAAAACCTTTTTCATCCCTTCTCCTGGTTTTGTTAATCTTGGCTGCCTTGTGTGCTTCAAAGAGGGGCTCTGGCATATAATCTGGGTATGTACATCTGTGAATTATTATTCTAATTCTTTATACGTTTATTAGAGCTGAATAAACTCCACATCAAATACATCACTCGGGCAATGTCAGAAAGCCCGGGGCAAATCAGCCGACATCTGTTAACTCTTTCAAAATGGCCTCATCCAGCATGTCTGTGGGCGTAGAGGAGCAAAAAAAATATATAAAAAAAGGGAGAGGCGAGAGATAGAGAGAGAGAAAGTCTCTGTTGCTGATTAATGGCGACCGTAGAAGAGGCGTTTCAGGCCGAGTGTGGAGATGAAGCAGGGCTGCACTCCCACGGCTGGGCTACACACTGTAAACACTAAAAGGACGAGGCGGCGTTCCTTGACTGAAATTCAGCATGGAAGGGAACATGTGGGAAAGCTTTGCTTCCTGGCGCATAGTCAGTCCTTCAGTCAGTAAATTAGTTAGTCAGTCAGGCTTTCATCCAGTCATTCAGACAGCCAGTTCTTCAGCTAAAACAGTCAGTCAGCAAATGTGTGAGTCCTCCAGTCAGACAGCGTGCATGCTGGTTAGTCAGTCAGGTTCTCATAACGAGAGACCTGTCAGGACCGTGCCTCCGTGTTCAGTGATCTAACCGCACTTAGCAAGTACAACTGGACCACCAAATCCCGACTGGCTACAAGCCAGGATAACCAGAAACAGACAGAGAAATTCATCAATATTTGAGAGGTGGCTGTTGTGTTAATTTCCAGCCTGGTTTTCAATATGAAAAAAACACCACCTGCTTCAGCTTTTGCTTCATTTCTTTGTTTAGCTTGTCAACAGTCTGTCTCTGATGTGCTATATATGTCCTCCTTGCCTGGAGCATAGACATCAGAGTTTAAACAGATTTTTCACCATCAAAGTACAAACAACAATAGCGTAATGTTGCATCACAAACGGCTTATCTTTTCCTCAAACTAACAGGAGGCTAGTTTCATTCCCCACACTGAACGCTGAGCAATGTTTTCTCCCAGTGTTGTAGTTTTAGTTACAGCCGTATGTTGGTTGGTGCGTCGTCACACACCGGCACATGCAGCACGCTCTCTCACCATGCAGCCTCTCTGTCTGCAACGTCTGCTGTGAGGAGCAGAGTGCTGAGGCAGCAGGTTGGTCTGGAAAGGGCCGAGCGGCTCTGTGTGCCTGGCAAAGTGGGCCATTAACCCACCGCCCTAAGGTGGGTGACCTGGGCCAAATCCAATATTGGCTCCGGCATCAAGGCGCAGGTGCCACTCAAGGTTCAAAGCCACAGATCAGCAAGAATACCCTCCGCTGCTGCTGCCCTACCTCCTTTCTCTCTCTTAAACAATAAAGAAGTGAATGTAAGTTCAGACCTTAGACACTTACAAGCACAGCTGCTGCCGCTGTACTATCGGAGACATGGAGTCAAAAACAGGAAGAGACGCAGGGAGTGCAGGTGAAAAATCCTTGTAGTCTTTGCAAAGCTGAGTATAGCTGGATGTGGGCTATAAAAGTCTGACGTGATAACTTATGTGGTTTTTAAAAATGTAATTAAAGTAAGATTTGTTGTTTCTCCTTTATTATCCATGCAGAGGTAGTGAAATATCAGCAATAATTTGTCTGCTCCTTTGGCATGCTGTCATGCATGTCACTGTTAACACACATGCTCCTTTTGACAACAAACATTTAAAAGGTTTTAATACAGCAAAGCTTCAAAATTCCCCTTTTCTCATTCTCAGGTTTTATCCCCAGCTTTGTGTTGTTTTTTTTTTCTATGCCCCACTCCAAACAAGTCAAATGTCTGAAGAGATGTATTGAAGTATCCCTGTGCATTCTCTACGACGGATATGTCATATGACATAATGCCTCCAAGCACCCATCACAGATAAAATGACAGATGCTGTTTTTTGCCTCGTGGATCTTTCTTGGCCACTCTGATTTTTGAGACTTTCATTTTTGCTCAGCCTCTCCTTCTTTTTGTGACTCTACTCTCCTGCTTATTTTTTTCCTCCCAGTTTTTTATTTGTATTCACCTTGACCTAAGAAAGCCCTCTGCTTGGGCTTTTCTTAAATTTCCAAAACGATTACTTTGAAACTGCAGGACCAGGAGACCGTAGTTGTTAATGTGTCACTTCCCTTTTCTACTAACACTCAGTCAACTGCTTTGGTGTTTACCACGCCCGTTCTTTCCCTCCTCCACATTTTTACTTGCATGGACTGGCGAGAAGACCTGTCACCATGGAGACTGACAACAACATGCCATGTTTAGGTTGTTAGCCCTCTTCAGGATGTGTAAAGACAGAAGGAAGAGGTGAGGCTGTGTTGAGTGAATTCCTGGACAAGCACTGACCTTTCTGCCTCTATTTTATTGCTTACGGCTGCACATGATGCCCCTAAAGGGAATGTGACACAACCAAAGGAGCGCTGTTTGGCCCAACTGGCTGTCTCCCTCCTCCTTGCCATCATAGTACCACCCCATCACACACTGGCTGCCTGTGGCTACCACTGTCCATCTGTCCAGGTGGATGAATGGCTTTGATTGGTAAAATCTGTGGCCCTGTCGTCGGCCTTACTTGTGACTGGCAGTAATTGGCATGGCAGTAGGCAGGCCCATCTTTCACTTGTGGTCAGCTCAGATTGACCTGATTAGGCCTGGGTAGCTCCCCAGAGTGAGGGCCTGGTCTACCCCGGGGCACTGAAGATCTGGCTGGGCCGACTCACCACAGATGATACATGCTGTTTAGGTAAGCCGGCGAGAATAGTGGCCTGGTTAGCCTCACTCGCCATCCAGCATCCGGGGGTTGGAGAGCGTACTGAAGGAAATTTGAGACGAGGCATCATCATGCTGTGTACACAAACCCAAGTATATGAAAGGCGGGTGCTGCAGGGACTTTGGTTTGGTTCTTGTAAATTCAAACCCATCATATGTTTGCAATTAAGGCCTGTCTGTACAGTGTGTTTACAGAGTGGTGCAATCAATGTAATTGTGAGAGGGTGTTCCTGACTGAAACGTCTGTCTTATTTCTCTCTGCCTGGGTTCAAGTGGGCACTTGCTGGATTTGTCTCCTAGTGTTTCTCATTTCCAAATGTAAATGCATCTCTTGATTTGTATCGGGCTCTGTATACACTCCCTTCTTTTTTTATCATTCTCATTTTTCCTGGATCAAATACAAACAACAAAGGCTCTATTTCAGAGTGGGATGTCAGCTCAGATCTATGTCAGCAGCTTTGTTTGTTTAGAGGGAAAATATGTTCATATTTCGGGCAATGTAAAGAGCCATAAAACGGACTTCAATTAAGATGCTGGTTTCAGAGGCAGTTGGGAGCACATTGCTAGTGTTTTTCTCAGCTTCACATTTCATTTGTTTGTTTTTTTTTAAGTTTTGTGTGCACCTGAAGATCTGGAAATTATTAGTCTGTCTTTTTGATCTAATTTACGGTCTGCACTTCTTAATTGGAGGTGCTTAAAGACCAGAACATTCCTTACCACTGATACTACCAATGTGTTTGCCATTCAACAGAGATGACCTCATCCAGAGAATTGGAAACATAGTATTGCTTGTTTCCAACTCGCTCATTTTTCACCATGGAAAACTATGCCTTTGACTGGGATACAGAGACAAATATCATCCTCTTCTTAAATGGACAAAAAAAGACTAGTGTTATTGAAACCCAAACAACAGACTTGTCAGAGGGGCAACATTTGTTTTCTTTTTCAGCTCACATAAGATGTACATGGACAAGAATACACAGAAACACATCTTCCAAAACAAAAGTGAAGTCAGAGTGCTCAGGTTTTTCCAGAAGGACCCTTTAATGGCAGCAGGAGCTTGGGTTTGAATGAGTTACTACAAGGTCACTAGTGGTATTGATAACTACCGCTCATTCAGTCGACCACATTTTCCAGCTGAAAGCTCAAAGCACAAATATTTCCTTCTGTCCCTCATCAGCCACAGCGTTCCTTCACACATATTTGAAAGGAGTTTTGGACAAAAACAAGACTATGCATCAGCATCTGGGTCGATTATCTTATAAGGCATCAAATTCAGATCAGAGCCTAAAATGAAGCCATGACAGCAACATTCAGAAAGCATTAAGGGATGCTTTCCTTACTAACTTGAAATATTATCTGTTTACTTGAGCACAGTTGAGGTTGATTGGAAAGTTAGTTCTCTTGGTCATGAAAATATTGATGCTTTTGCTCCATAAGAGATATAGAGTGCATCCACTAGCAATATTTGCTTTATGTTGTAGAGGACCACAGCGGGGTGGAGCCGGTTACAGCTGACGTCAGGCGAGAGGCTGGTGGGCTGCCCATCACAAGCTAACAGAGACTGACAAGCAACAGCTTACACCTGCTTACAAGCTTCAGTCAATCTAAATGCCTTTGAAGGAAGCTGCTAAACAAAAGCTGTGCAGGCACAGCAAGAACATGCAAACTCCACTCAGAAAGATCCAGCAGGTTCTGCGTTGGAACCTGCTGGAAAGCTGCTGGGAGGCAATAACTGCACCTCTGGGCTCTTACAGGATCACCCATGATGGGTGAATCACTTCATCTGCTTCTTCCCTTACCCTCATACTCCCATTACTCTGGAACAGGCTGAATGTGGACCCAACAGACTACATGACCTTTTTACATTTTTTTCTAGACTTCAATCTTTATTATCACGAGCAAACTGAAACCTTTTGTTGTTGAGTTAGTTTCACTTACAAACTGTTTATGCCTCAGTCACTATGACCCACATCAATGACTGCAAACACTTTACGAATGATTTTTGGACCATTTCCTACAACCTCCTTGAGGCAGCTTTATAAAAATCCAGCATTCATGGCCCATTTTTAAGTTCGTGGCCAGGTCAAGGTCATGTCCTAGATTTTCTACAAACGTGCCACAAAAAGCCGCGTCAGAGGGGTGACAGACAAATACCTTAGAAACAACCTAAGAGAACAACGCACTATGTTCATGTAAATATGGTGTGAGAACACATCAAATTGTTTCTGGGGGCCCTTACAGCATTCCCATGAACAGCTTTCGAGCGGAAATGAGTAAGGCGGAAGTGCGCATCTCCATGGAGACGCCTGGATGTTCGTCATAAGGCAGAAGTACATCATACGTGCACCGCTTGGCCACAGCTGAACGAAAGCAGCGCATACAACTGCTAGATTTTATTCTTCTTGTTCCTGCACCTGCAGGTGTAGAAGGTGCAGCTGTGGTCTCCTCGCTATGATTACCATCAAGAAAATTACAAACATTTCCATGAATATTCCAACATATGAAACGATCAAGACACATATGTTTGGAGATACTGGACAGCTGCCACTTATATAGCCTGACAAAATGTGGACCTTCTGACCAAAGAGTTGAGATTGGGGTGAGTTGCACATACGGGTCCTGAACACCACCTTCTGACAACAATTTATGTGAGATGGTCACAAGTACACTGTCGGTAGGTTCCAGGGCACCATTACGGAGATCATTTAAACTCTACGGCCAGGTGAGGCAGAAAATCACCTTATTTTCTCAAGCGTGTGTCAGGTTGCTCTTGTGAATTGAACAGCAGCCGCACAGAGTTCCTACAAAGGCTGTAGGAAACTATGTCCCCCTCTACAAATGTCTACGAACTCCAGATTTCATACAAACTGGGAGATTCACACAAACCCACCGCTCATAAGAACTTTTGTGACTGAGGCTTTAGACTTAATAGTTTGAGTTTTCGTTGTATTGTGTGTGTGTGAAAATGAAATGTAATCACTATTCAACATTGCTGTGAGTGGTATGGCTGATTTTAACTGTTAGATTTCATCAAAGGCTTGAATGATCTCTTATCATGATTGGTCAAGATTTTATTTCGGATCATATCTCGTCCTTAAAGAGGATGGCTCGCCACTATCCTCCCAGGTTTTCGTTGTTTTGTTTGCTTGATGCAGACCAAGAGTTCGATCCACTTTTCCATGACAACGGGATGTCTCTATGGACTTGGTTGCTTAAGGAAGGCGAAGCTCTTATCTGCATCAGTGAGGGTTAAATAACTTGTTGAAACACATTAATCACTGCAGTGTCTCCAGTGGGAGACTCCTACCTATTTTCTAATTTAAAAGCAGGTCATGATTTTATTTTATTATGTTTTATTATATTTTATTTCTTGTGGCCAGACAGTATACGGAATTCTTGAACACTGTGAAACATGTAAAAAGAAATCAAATCAAATAAATCAGTACAAGCTTCTCTATCTCACCCTTGGGCCTTTTTTCTTTTATTTTCAGGTTTCTGGCAGCATGACGGGCTCCCCGGCCAGCTCCTCCACCGCGTCCACCTCATCTCGCCAGTACACTCGGCAGCGCATCACTCGCGTCAACCTCAGGGACTTAATATTCTACATGGAGCAAGAGAGAGAGACCGCCCACTCCCTCCTCCTTTATCGTGCCCTGCTCAAGTAGCCTCTGCTCCGCTCAGCACCCACCTCAACCTCCACCTCCTCCTTCCCAGCCACGTGCCTTCAGATCAGGTCTACCGTTTCAGCTCCATGTCTCCATATGTACTGAAGTGACGTTCCATGTAGCTTTTTAACAGCAAGAATGCAAGATGGACAGAAAGAAAAAACACAAAAATCAAGTCGCTGTTCTCTGTCCTCTGTTTAGCTTCACAACTATAAAGGCATTATCATGTTTTTGTGTGTGTGTGTGTGTTTTTTTTGTTAGAGTGATTTGTTTTTGTGACAGGACTTGATCCTGAGCTGGTCCTGGGTTACTTCGAAGCTTCTGCCAACAGTTTGATATTGTCGGCGGAAACTCCGACAAGCCACCTAAAAATTCAGGATTACATTTACGAAGAAAAGTATGTTCACACCTTGACACAGCCTCCAGTATTCCTCATGTGATATTTGTTGAACCCAGTTCAATGAATGTAGTCTAGCTGATCTTAATAAAAGAGACTTTCTACACTGATGCTTCATTTCTAACCAGTCAGATTCCAAATAACAGCATCCGGTTACATTTCCTTACTGTATGTGTAAATAGTTCTTTTTGAATTATTTCACAGCATGTATATTTTTATCACGTGTAAGCTTTGTAAGAAAAGAGTGATTCATGTGTCAATATTAAAAAACCTGATGTTTTTTAAAACCATGTGACAGACAGTTTATAATGTAGAGTATTGATAAGTCAGAGTCCCCCGGGTCCTCCCTCAAAGGTCATTTAACCAAACGACGGTCGGCATGTGACGCCCTCTTCTGCAGGGTCGCCCTTGACGGGTGAGTCAGTATTGTTTTTATCCACTCATAATGTGAGCATTGGCTTTTTAACTAGTTGTTTTTCATTTGTGTCCTGCGGTTATCCACTCGTGTGCCAGTTTAAGGAGTTACGTTTTGGTAATATTATAAGTGAGAAAAGTGAAATCAGGCATTCCTTTATTTTTGTCTCTTATCGTCCTGCGTGTTCATCGCTGATGCTTGGAAGGAAAGTTCAGCTTGTTTACACCTCCACACTCACCTGCCCACAGTTTCATGAGGACTGAATGAAAAGGCAATCTCTGAAACGTTTTGGTGCACAGCACTTGTACTTGTTTGTAATTTTGACCTCTAACTAAAAACAAAAACACAAAAAACAAAAGCCAACTGTAAAGTAATGTTAAATAGTGGAAGAATGCAGATCCATGAGTCCAGCCTAAAACAGCTTTGATTTTGCCCTGTTATGTTACGACTCTTTTTGGATTACTGATTGAAGAGAGCTAAGACTTCTGCCTTATTTTTATTTTTCACATATCATTCTTGAATTATGTGATATAGTCCACAATGTTTTATTTTATTTCATTTGTTTTATTTAACTACACATTTTGGCCTCTATGCAGCTTTTCTTGTCACATTGAAATTTATTTAAAATGGATGAAGTTTTTGTTTAAATTGTTGTACATTGTAAATGTCAACAGCACTTTTTCTTGTGTCTATTTTACCTGACAGCTGAAAGCGGTCACTGTACTATAGCAAAGAAATTAACCTTTTAAGTATTATTGCCAATTTCTGTCAAACAGCACTCATTTTTCACGTTTAATATATTTCTTTTTTTTTAATTGTGATTTTCTTTTATTCTTAACACATTTTCATAACCTTTATCTCTAAAATATCATGTTTTAGAAACAAGCACAACGATACCTATATTGTTGTTATTTCAAACAATTTTATGAATAATTTCTATGGTTTCTGGTGGCTTCACAGGAGAACATTTCTACTACTACTACAGCTTTTTAGACGATATCATAGGATAATATTCCTGATGTAAACAGATGAGGTAATTACATTTCAGTGTGAGGATTATTTGTAAATATTGTTTACGAAATTATGTGTTTATTAGAACCAGGTTATTTTTGGTAAACTCTTGTACATATCTTGGGAATTTCCTGTTTGTGTGAAAAAAATACAAAAAACAAAACTTACGTATTTGTACCTATTTTGTAAATGAATAAATAAGCTGTTTACTAAACTGAGCCGATGCTGACTTTGTCCAGTTTTTATTTGCAGTCGGAAGGTCTGGTAGGGAAGAGTAAAGTTCAAGCATGATTCGAAGAAAATATACATCTTATGACACCACTTTCACCTCACCAAAGGTCAAGAAACTATGTAAGATGTAAACAGTAACAAAGCTCCATAATTTTTGGATGCATTTTTACAATATAATGAACTAAAAATGCTATAGAGGCTTTTATAGCAAAATATCTGCTAATTTGGCACCAGAGAGAGAGACAAGTCACATCATCTGTTCTTTGAAGTCCCACTCCCATAGTTGTTAATCCTTTTAAGGAGTCATCTGTGTTTCATAACACTATGTCAAGGTTTCTTCAAAAAAGAAAAAAAAAAGCCTTAAAATAAATGGTTACTGGTCTGTTTCTACATCATAAATGAATGAATGAACGAATGAATGGGGATCTGTAAGTGACTATAGGATGTCTTTCTTGTTTGCCTCAAACCATCACCGATGCATTCTAGCTCAGAGAATGTGTCAGTTTCTCTGGATGATTATATTTTTTGTTTTGTTTTGTTTTTTTTTTTACCAAAGTCTGTGTTTCACCCTATTTTCTAACATGCTAAGAACAAACTGAACTGAGCAGCTCAACTGTGAAAAGTCCCCCGAAGGATCCTGCTGCTAATTAAGTAGAAACATTTTTGAAAAGACCAAACCATTTAACTTAGTGCTAAATATTCTTTTTCCTAAATTTTCATTTCAAATTCCCAGCCAGTGCCTTTGTCCTTCTGAAGCGGAGGAACGGCGGTCTGGCTTCAGCCTCAAAGACACACACCAATGAGCAGAGGAGGCCGATCATGTTTCGTGAATTAAATCAAAGCACACATGGTTCTACACGGTCGGGATTTTTAGGAGTAATGAAACAACATGAGAGCAACGACACACACTTCAGTTATACAGTACATCCTTTTATTATCGCAAATATGCAAGAAAAGTCAAATGGAGACATTGTAAATGAACACATGCCCTTTAATACCACAGTCTAATTGTTTTAAACACTTTAAATAATATACATTTGCACCTTATTATACCCTTTGAAATGTTTTAATCCATATGTACACAATGTAATGTGTTGAATTCTTTCATTTAGTCTTTTTTTTTTCTTTCTGTGAAGAGGACCACAAGATCTCTGGAAAAAAAAAAAAGTGGGTCCCGTAAAACCCCGAGTCCTGATAATTCAATATACAAGAGCTGTACAGGTGACCCGGCGCAGAGGCGAAGCGAGTGCCATGTGGAGTGGCTGAACACTGACCGGTTCTTCATCTGAAAAGTGTGGCATGAGCAAACACGTCCGTGAAGTTTCCAGTCCTGTCAGGTTTGACTAGTGCTGTAGGTAACCTGTCACAGGGGGAATCCCGGGTTTGATTATTGCAGCCAGAGAAACACATTTTTCCATCTTTAGATCCTTTTTCTTAGTTTGAAATAAAGGACAATTATTTTATTTCATAAATACTTGACTGTTTTGCTCTTTAGAGCAGGTAGAAGCTCAGTGTAGCATCTAAACCAATCATTTTTACCCCTCTTTAGTCACAAAATTAGTAATAAGTGTACTGGGTCAGCAACAGAGTCGGGGCTCCTGGCTGCTCGTGATTTGACTCATCAGTTTGTTTGGTTTGTTGCAGTGTGGTCCAGCGAGCTGGGGCGTAGGAGGGAGTTTTGAGAACGAGGGATGACACAACAGCAGGGGGTGCAACCTAGGTTTCTACTGGCACCACTGAACCAGAATCCTTCAGGGAGGCAGGAGGGGGCTTCGAGGAGTGCTGTGAAGAGCCCGACAAGCCTTGCCACATGAAAGGCCTGGTTGACCATTCCCTTTGAGGCGTCTGAATGCAGAGGTTGAGGCCACTGGCAGGTCAGAACAAAGATGGTCTTGGCTGTAAGAAAGGCCCGCAGGGGGAGACCACACTGCACTTCGATGGATACTTATACCAAGCCCATCTTTATCCACTTGTTTAATCAGAGGCATTCAGAAAGAGCAGATACTCTATTAGGACAACATGGTCGGAACAGCTACAGCCCACGTTTAATGAACAACTAAAACAAGCCCGGTTTAACTCGAGCAACTGCCAGCACCCACAAAGATCAGGCTTTTTCTCTCTTTTTTTTTCTCTCAGTCTGTTGGAATGGAAGAAACAGCATGTGTAAGTTACATACAAATATAAAGCATAAAAACTTGGTCTTTCTTGCTTCTGTCTTTGATCCAGAACTGTTAAGAATAAGACCAAAAGAATGAGAGGAGGACAGAGTAAATGCCGCCCACTCGCCTCTTTGTGAATAACATACTGATGCATGATGAATACTGTTCACTTTGGGTTCTGCCATACATATGTGTGAAGAGCCACTGAAATAATCTTGGCTTAGAAGTGACAATACTGAACCACAAGACTTTGTCTCTCCAACTTGGTCTGAAGGTACTGTGGGCTGTTCTCAGCAAAACTGTCAAGACTGGAGGCCCGGAGGATCAAATGTTGCAATCCTTCATACAGTTCTGAATAATGCATTGCATCTTCTTTCGCTATAAACTGCACAAAAAACACATCTTTAGATTTGTAGAATCAACAAAACAGGCACCTTATCTAGTTTGGCACCTAGAGTAGAGTGTTTGTTCTGTTGGACATTTTTTTTCCTGTTATTGAATTCTTTAATCTCACAGTCTGCAAAAACATGAGAAGAAAAACAGCTCAACTAGGCGCTGCTCCCTGGGTTTTAAAACTGTTTTTGAGGGAGAAGTGCAGGGCAGGGCTGTGGAAAATGTTTAAGTGCAAACAAAACAAACAAAACAAATAAAAAAAACCATGAAGCATTTAAAGTACATCTCTTTGCTGATCGTGAGATATACTGGTAAACGTCAGCTCTCCTGCTGGTCCTCAAGTCTTTAACATTCCTACTCAACAAAACTGCAACACACAGCTTGTGCAACTTTTTCCTAAATTTGTAATTTATAAACACTTTGAAACTTGTGCTGAAAATAAGCAAATGTTCTTTTGGGAGGAAAATTCAATCAAAGACTCCAGATATGTTTTAGAGCTAATAAGCATGAACTCTTTTTTTTTCTTTTTTTTTTTTTAATGTGTTCAACACATTTGACTATAAACAATGTTGAAACATCCAGGTTTTCTTCCATTCCCGTTTGAACACTGGGACTTTTTCTGGCTCTGAATGCACTGCTAGTCAGATTGCTTTAGCCACATAGCCTGCAGACATCTGCGTTTCTCCAGCTTTTGCCAAGAAACATTCCCTCGCAAGCGCTCAAAGCCTAATGAACACAACGTCATACATATCCTTCATTTTGGAGAAAGGAAAAAAGAGGCATTAGAAATAATCCTATTAATAATATTTGTATACATTATTTAAAATAAAAAACAGTAAAAGGAGCACAAAGAACATACTTTAGAAACAACAATGAAAAACTGTAATAAACAATCAGTTTGGCAATGATGCTGTGTCCGGCAAGGTCTCGAGCCAGGCCTGTTTGGTGAGGGTGATGGGGTCTTGTGGTTTGGGACATTTTGAGGGGGGTCAAAAAAAAAAAAAAAGCTAGACAATGTTCTTTTCTTCTCATCCTGAAAAACATTCTGTCTGCCAATCGTTTATTTGGCCCACTGCAGGCCACTCTTGTCACTAGTCAGCGAAGACGTGGGCCTCACAGACACAGAAGTGATGATACACTGCTGGAGGATGGTGTGTGGACTGAGGTTCAAGTATGGAGAAGTTACATCCCTAAAAAAGATTCAGGATACCTTTTTCCTAAATGTGTATGGGATAATATACCAGTTACTGCACTAAAAATGGTGGACTGTGAGCTGCTGCAGCAGCCATTTGTCTTTGTTGTTGTTTTCATCACAGTCCCAGATTCTTTGGGCATTATTTAACATAATGAGAAACTTTTGCTGCTGATGCTTTTTTTTTCCTTTGTTTGGTACTACATTCCCCTCAGAGGTCTGCAGAGTTGGCGAGGTTAACAAGCCTCTGCGAATACTTAGGTATGTCAGGGAGTGGTTGTGGTCCTGCTGAAGCAGGGATGAGGAAGGAGTAGGTGGGGTGAGAAGATAGAGGGAATGTAGCTGGGAGGTGGGGATGATGCCAGTCCCTCTCCCAGAAGGCTCTAGTCCAGGGGTTCTTGTTTTATCCTAATGGGCGTGTTGATGGAGAGACTCCGTCGGTCCTCACGACACAACACGTACTCGCTGAACTGAGACGAGTCCACACCGCCTCCACACGACGCCGCCACGCTGAAACCCTTCTGGAAAAGACGCTCCAGGACCTGTAAACAGAAAGTTTGATAAAAATCATGTAGCATATCAATAATATCAGGATCAAGGTTTTATTCTCCAAAAAACATCAACATTTATGTAAAGCTGCTTATCTGTGCCGAGTTAACTGAGAGTTTTGATGCAGCCAGAAGTTTAATTTAACAACCTCCCTCACTGATAAAAAACTAAAGCAGAAAGATGAAATTAAAAAAAACTTTTTGCAATCATTGTGAATTACTTATTTTTACCTGATTATTTTTATTGCATCAGTGACAATGAAAATGTTGTTTCTCGAAAATGTTGATTTACGAGTCAGTTGAAGTTTGAAAAGTTAAAGTAAAAAGCATGCATTTGTCATATCAGGTCATGAGTTTAAACACCAAATCATTTTTCTTTTAACTCATATAAAGACAAGAAACTCCATAAAAACATAGCACCAAGACACAAACAGAAAGTTATTTTTCTGAAAAACTTTTTGACACGACCTGTTGTAAAAAAGTGATTTTCTAAATTCACACTTTTTTCCAAGAGTGATTAAATAATTAAAATATGATGTGTTAATTGGTGACTTGTACATTTGTTATGGGAAGACTTTTAACGTTTTAGGGTGACAGGCTGATTACTTTCTTTTTTACTTTATTTTATTTTCCAGTCTTTGTGATAACTGTAAACTGTACATTTAGTCACTTCAATGCCTCAAATTAAAAATTGAAGCTGTAAATTGAAATTAGTTTTGTTTTAATCATGACTAACTATATTTGGACAAAATGAGGATACAGAAAAGTCAAACTTGAATCCCAAGCAGGCATAAATGCTGCGGCTCTTTTTGGTGCCAAGTATCTGCTTAATTTGGAAATAATGTCGGAACAACAACCAGTTCAAGGGTCAGTCGGAGGGAATTTAACTTCACGTTCAGTCCAGAAGTTCACTTTCTGACACCGCTGCCTTCTCAGACTCCATGACTATCTGCATCTTTATTCTGCAGCATATACTGGTTTTATAGCCACGGTTTCTTGACATAGTTTGATACTTAGAATATTTAGGTAAGATGGATATTGATCTTATATCCTAAGTACGTTAGTACACAAGCTTCCTCAAAGTGTTGAACTTCCTCAGATATTCAATAGTCACAACATGCACCGTGTGCCATTAACCCTCCTCCAATCACACATAGTAATAAAAAACCAGAGGGCACTCCCGACATCACACCACCTCTGCAATATTCATGCAGCTTGTGCTGGATCGGCTACTGAACTAAGGGCATGAGCTCAAAGGGATGTGGAAAGCGGAGTGTGAGTGGGGTGCATTAAGGCAGCGAGTGGAGCTCAGTGTGGTGATTACTGGAGCTCCTAATTTGAGTAATGAGGTTGGGGTGAGAGGAGAAGAGAGGTCCGTGAGCGAAAGAGAGAGCAACGTGTGGAGAATGAGGATGAGGAGGGAGATATGGCTGATCTCTGTGAGGACAAGGAGATGGAGCTGCAGGGAGGAACAGGAGATGGGGACGCATGTTAGCCCTACAGTTCAGGCATTGACACACACTCATCATTTCAGACACATACGTGAACCCCTAACATCACTTTTCTCTCCTCATTTGCTGTAATCCATGTAGGATGTTTTCTTTTTGTCTTTGGAGTATGTGTCTCAGTTGCAGAGAGAGGAGCACCGTGTATCTACTTATTGGAGTGTGCAGCACATGGAAATGAAAGGTATCACAAAAGGATTACACTTGATGAGGCAGAGAGGTTCACACAAAATAAAACCTGGACATATTTACAAGTAGTCAAAGGATGACCTCTCTAAATTACAGGAGAAAGTGGCGTCCTTCAGCCTCCAAAATGACAAACAGCAGAAAGCTCACATCTTCCTGACACATAAAGCAATATACAGTATACACACACAACTTGTTGAGCTGTAACCGCGCAACACTCAACCACTTTCCGATTAAAACCAAAATGTGGACAGACGTGCTTCTTGTAAGCAGATAAGACCGCTTGGAAGCATTAGCCCTCTCCTCCCTTTCGTCCTCTGGCCATATGACAACCACAAACTGTAATTTGTGAGACAGAAGGAGCGGCAGACAGATGATGGTGAGGATGGCTAATTAAGAGACCTGCCCAAGCATCAAACACTCCCAAATCCATGACAGACGATGGAGGAGCCCAACAATTATGGAAATGATATTACATAGCCTTCTTTGATCATTGCATCACATTGCATTTCCCCCCATCATCTCTTAACACGTGTGGGACTGTCATGTTCAGCAATGAATTTGTTCACAGAGGAGAAAGGCCTGATCAATAAAGATAGTCTGAAAACACTTTTATCATTAATGCATGGCAACACAAAAGACTTAAGGATATTATTATAGATGGTTGTAAGTGACTCAAGGAAACTGTAATAACTATAAGAGACCATAAAAAAGCTTCACGTTCAGTTTTGTCACAGCGAATTAGTGCCATGGGGGAATAAACAATACACTGAATAATTAAACCGTATCCAAGCAGAAGCTTTTAATGTCCACAGGACAATGTCCTGAAATCAATCCCTGCTGACAACACAAAGAAATGTGCACTTAACAGAAAAATAAATAAATAAATAAAAACTAAAACCTGCCTGGTTGCTCAGTTCAGCAGTACATACCCGTGACCGCAGGCTTTCAGATCCCAGCTTATGTTGTACTTATGCAGATTTCTCTGCTTACTTTCCTGCCTCAGTTGAGCGAAACCATAACAAAACATTCTCACAGCAAGCTCCATGCAAGTGATCTGATTGGTCAAAGTCTCATTCTCAGCCTGATGATTTCCATGAAATGGATTTACGGCTAATTAGCAGTTTCTCTCTTTTTGCTTTTCTGTCTCCGCTACTTTGAAATGTGTGGCGACCTCACTTCTGGTGCTGCAATGACCACACTTTGACGTCAAGATCGTCGCTGTTTTCAAAACAGGAAATCAGAATCAGAGAGAGCAGAGAGAATGACAGCACTTAGCAGAAGTTTAGTTCTCAGTCAAACTTGGTGCCTTGTGTCTGCGTTCTCCTGCGTGTGAGACTGGGGCTGATTAAAAACATTTCCTCTCCCTCCCAATCCCCAGTGATCCTCATGCATTTGAAAAATAATAAACCATTCTCTCGACTTGGCTGCACAGGGACCCTCCTTTCAAACAACCATATATCATTCAGTATTTAACCATCTGAAAGAGCTGCCACTCAGCTTGGGGTCGCCAGAGGGGTGAGGAGGGGATAATATTAGCCTCACTTCTCTAACCTCCCATCACTGCTGCAAAGATGGCGTCGCAGGAATCAAAGTGGATGAGTGTCAGGGTTGGAAACCGGAGCACAATGCAATATTGATGGCCACTAGTGTGCACAGGCACAAACGCATCACCTCTCAGGAGGAGCTGGAAGACTCTTGCTCCTCATGACACAGGGATCAGAGCTGACTGACACATATGACACACGCTCACTGATGCATGTGATGGGCGCCGCACTCAGGGGGTCGCTTTTGTTTAGAAATGCACAATCGTTGCAAGCAGAGCTAACTGCAGCATCTGCATCTCATCCTCTGCTTATCGGAGGCATCTAGCAATACGCAGCCATGGCACTCCAACTGTTATTGTTCTCTGAACCATCTGATAGCTATATAACCTCTGACAAGCGACAAAATAACTACTGTGGAATATTATCTTAAAGCACTAGTAGCATATAAACATGTGTTCATCACTACAAGTGGACTGGAAGTGCCTTTAAGTACCATGATTCATTCAGGATTTGGTTCAGGCTTGTGAGAATGCAAAACGTAACCCTGACAGGTAAATACACGAAGAGCCCTGGATTAAATTAGTCCTCAAAGGTACCGCAAGTAGTTCTGACTAAACTGGATAGACCTGAGCACATGACAGTCTTTAACATGCATTGTGATGTCAAAGTCATGACATGATGTAATTGTTACTTCACTCAAATTGCTTACCAGATAATTGTTGCATAATTATTTTTTGGGTGCTTTAATTCTAAAATTCTTTATGCTCATTTAGTAGGAATGAATCAGTGGATAAAATCATCTGAAAGTATATGACCAAGTTTGAATCACCTCATTCACCTGTGTCACAAAAGACACTGCTTCCATGGCAACCCATCAACAACAATCCAAAACATGCTGCGATGTCTGTGAAGCATTTCACAGAGTTCAGCTTCCAAATTAAAGATATACAACTCTATTTAACTTTCATGTAACACTTCAGGTCAAGGTTTCACCAATAACCCTCTAACCAGGCAGTAGTCCAAAAAAAAAAAAAAACACACTTTTAAAAAAAATCTACATTGAGTTTCCTGGCACCTGCCGCTTAAGCTGTCAGCAGCTACAGCTGCCCAGATTTCATCCTCATCATGCAGCAGTTTCATCTGCTTTCTGTTGAGCCTAAAGAGCCATACCCTACGGAGTCACACGCATAGTTCAGAGAGCCCGAATCCACAGCAGCATCTGAGTTTTTCTCTGCTGAGGTGCTCGCGTGGCCTCGCATGCCCTGATGGGAGCGGCTCTCCAGTTTCAGCCGATCAAGGATTGATGGAGTGACAGTGTGAGATGTAGGAGAGTGTTGCGACATGTTGCGTTCGCCACCTGGGCAGCAGGGGAACGGGAGACCCTTCTCCACAACTGTGTCTGCTGTCACATTGATGAAGGACACATTGGCGTTGGTCTGATCTGAGTGCTCCATCACGGTGATGTATCGAGCAGCAGCGCAGGGACACGCATGTGCACACCTTTGTGACTCCTTGGCTAAATGTTTTCTCTTCATTCAGTTGCCTTTTTCCCCTCTGTTTCCTCGTGCTGGTCTACATCTCAGTGCAGGTGGTTTACATTATTCCCAAAATTCCCTTCATGACTTCATGGAGAATTGTTTGCCAAGGTGGAGTTGTTTATTCTCATTCTCTCACATTTGGATAAATGAGACAAAGTACTAAAGAGGGGACCAAATTTAAAATACATAATATAATGGTGTTTGATTTTTTATTTCAGTTTGGTCTCTTTGTAAACTGAACAGGAGATAAAAATCGCATTGTTTCACTTCTAAATTACAAAAAAACCCCAAAAACTTAAACTTGAATATCAATGAGAAGGAGCACGAATGATGGGATTAAACACTGGCTTTGACAAAACTAGGCTGCTGTACTTTGTGTACAGTTAAGTATTGAGAAATGTCATGTTATATTGTGAGCAAAATATCATGAGGTCTATCAGTTTATAGCCTGGGGCAAGACAGCAGCAGTACTGTCTGTGCAAATGTATAATAGGCTGAAGTTTACATTTAAATGCTGCCGTATATCCATCCCTTTCCTCTCAGCAACCTTTACAAACACTCGCCCAGTCCTACAGTAAATAGATTTTAGGCAGCGCTTCATCAGCTCCCACTTTCTCCTTGTTAGTTCTCTGTGGGCAGGGTGTGATTGAATGTGTATCTTCCCCCCGGGTCAGGGTCCAGGCACGGAATCAGATCAGAGCCTCATTGTCTTGCAGGTAAGATGAGGATTATTTGTCTAACCTTCTCATACCTTCACGCAACAATGAAATAGGACAAAATGAAAAATCTCCCCTTACAAGAAAAAAAAAAACAAAATACCTCCATCTGCTCCTCGCATCCTCATCTACATCGACTCAATGAGCCGGGCCACTCTGCTGTGCCTGCATATGTGTGTGTTTGAGCTTTTGATTATGTTTTTATGGGAAGCCGTGTAACTGTGGGACTTAGACGACCGTCGTGAAATGAAAAAAAAAAAAAGAGTGACAACCACTGCTTTAGCTGAGAGGTTGTAACGTGAGACAAAGGGGAGGCATGCTTACAGGAAAACTTGAAGCTCCTGCAATTCTTGCTGTGAGCAGTTTGTCTGAAAAGACCATTTCAGCTCACCTTGCCTTCTGCAGAGGGGCCTAATAAAAAAAACAAAAACAACAAAACAAAACAAAACAAAAAAACAAAACACAGACCTGAACAATAAAGACTCCTTTCAGATTGTGTTAGTCAGATGAGCTCACATCCTGTAAGCAGTCGCACTGGTAAACAGAATGGGAAAATGTTGTGTTAGTTGATGCGGCCAATTAATTATATTGTAAGTCATTTAAAAATCTATAAAAGAAGTATAAACTGGCTTAGGCTGTTTGAGAAATTGTAAGTATGGTATTAAAAAATGCAATACGTGTATTTCAATTGCCTTGAGCGGTGTTATATTGGAGTCTTTTTAAAAAAGGAGCTGTGTCTTAAAAAGGAGTAAAGCGTAAATTATGCATATCATTTTCCCCCCTTTTCATTCCTCTTCTTCATTTTTTTTCGCAGGAAAACATGGCCGCAGTCCACACATGATTTGTCCCACACGGGCTGCTCACCTCCCTGGAGGTGGTCTATCACACTGGCAGGAGGGGGAGTTGGAGGTGTCGGAGCACGCTAGCCTGCCTGGGAGAGGATCTCTCCGGGTGCTGGGAGGGCGAAGGCTCCTCTATGTGTTAGTCTGTTCATAGCTTGAGGCATTCAAGTGTGTTATATCGAGCCAGTGGTGTGAGACTGTTATGTTTCCCCTCCATCTCCCACTTTCAGCTGTAAAACTAGTTTTGTGAAGTTGTTTTTTAACATCTTAACATCAGGCTTAGGTCTATTTTAATAAAGGAGACTCCTGATGTCCAACAAATATCCAGTAGAGCACTTATGGGAAATAAGCAAAAGATATTTGAGATGATATGAATATTAGACTCATTTGAGGCTTGGAATATCTGTGGACTGACACAAGACAAAAAGCCAAGCTGAGATTTGTCATCAAGATTGAAGTACAGGAACCTCCTACAGGTCAATCTTTTCAAAAGGAATCCTCCACATCCTTTGTACACCTGCACACTATCCAAAGTAGCTGTATCCCTGGTTAGTACCAGTCAGCGTTTGACTTTATTACTGTAAAATGCAACATGAAAGACCACAAATCAGGCCAACGTCAAATAACATTCAGCAACATATAGATAAAATTTGCATGCAGATACATGAGTGAGAAGGGTTCAGAGAGGATCATCCTCGTCAGCAGATGTCATCATGTGCCGTTCAGCCGGGGCACCAATCCCAGCGAGCAGATGCATTTGGGCTTAATCTGGTTTACCTTAGGCTCAGTTGCAACTGTTATGTGAGCCAAAGGTAGTCCAAACAAGGCCTAACTTGATTCATGTCATGTGTGGTACGGATCACATCTGGCACAAATTTCATAAGGCGGCTTTGACATAAGTTACAGCAAGTGTTGCTGTATAGCCAGCTGTCCCCAAAAGGTTTCTGTGTGGTGTCTGAGTTTAGGAACACACTACCCTGAATCAATGGTGTCATTCAAGATCAAACACGGGACAAGGAAAAGTCCAGATGTCTGGAAAGTGTTGCGTCACATCAACTGTGACTAGTTGTACAGTAAAAGCCCCAACGAGGTGTTAAAGCACATAAAGGTAGAAGAGTGAGGTGGGGATTTTTCTTAGCATACTAATTTTCTGAATAAACACATGTTAAAACAAACATGTGGAAAGTTCAGGACACCAGTCTTACACATAATTTACTATGTTGTCAAATATAATCACAAATAAGACCCTAAATTACAAAAAGTTGCCCAAAATGAACACAAAGGACCCCCCTTCCCCCATGGAATATAAACCTGCATATAATTGGATGCTTAGAAAACTCAGCATGCAGGTACTACTGTATTAAATTTACACCTTTTCTGCTATACACAAGGCATAATTTGCTAAGACATCCATAGCTAAATCTTATTAATCTGCTCTGAGTCTATTGTAGTTGCTCTGTTCATCTTTTTTCTGTGTTAACCACACCCAGCTCCAACATGGCTGGCTAAGGTCAGTGTTGTTCAGCTGATAGCCACCAGCTAGTTAGCCATGTTTTTTTTAAATTCTAAAGTTTATAGTTTATCCAAATGAATCTTTGTCATTGATTCTCTGTGTGTTTGTGTGTTTTTAAGCTCTGAATATTCTATTATGGTGATATTGGTAGTCAGAGCCGCAGACTTGCTTTGAGTCTAATTTGACTTCAATAATCTCTGCTGAAGTGAACTCTGTGTGCCTCGAGCACAAATAGCCCTTTCCACCTCAACTAAACCACGCTACAGAGAAAATGCAGACATTTGCCTATATTCTAGGGACCACGACACAAACTGAATACATACACTAAAACTGAGTTTGCAAAAAGGTTAGAAATCTTCCCTTCCCCTTGGTCAAGACTCTATTTTTCAGCCATAACAATAAAATCAGGGTTAAATACACGTGTTATTTTTCTCGGTTAGATGACATTAAGATTACACATAAGGAATAAGAAAAGAGCATTAAAGTTATTTCTTAGCAGTTACCAACCCCAGACAGAACCTGGTGCTTTGGGAACAAAATCTAATTGACGGTTTTCATAAATTACTGGAGTGTGTTAATAAATTTTGCACATACATACACAGATATGGAATTTAATTGTACTTCCAAACAAAAGACCGATTCGTTACCTGGACTGAGTTGAGCCTGCAGTAGCCATTGAGGGGGAAGCGTATGACATGTGTTGGGTCCTGGTTCCAGCCCGCGTTGACCGAGTTGCACATAACATCTCCCGTCTCAGGGAAGATCTCCTCTATGAGGATCTTCTCCCCGCTCAGGGCGATCCTCTCGCCAAGGTCAGGTGTGACTCGAACTACGAGGCAGTCGCACGGCTGCGCCAACCTTCGCTGCTCACGCTCCTGCTTCCAGCGCTCCAGCTCTTTGATCATGGGCGTCAGCTGGTAATAGCGTGCCTCCTCATACAGCAGGTGGAAGTCCTGTGCATGGAGAAGAGAGTGACGGGTTACAGTCCAATGTGTATGTCATCTTGTGTAGTACTGTGTAATGTGGAGATGTCAATATTAAGACATCAATCAAAGCCATCCTTGTGATGATAGCGTATCCTTGAGCGAGACACTTCTGTTGTTACTCCAGGCATGCTTTCCTGCCTGTATCTGCATCTTGACCTTTCTGAAGATGTGAAAAACCAACTATGTGGCAAAGGGGTGCATGGAGAGACAACGTGTATGCGTGTGTGTGAAAGAGAAAAATAAACTGTCCTCTTCCACAGTGTTACAGTGCAAAGAACCTTACTAAAGAGTGCAGAGATCAAGATATTTGCTCCATAAAACTATTATATAAAGGCACAGGAATATTGTTCCAGTAAAGTTTTCTGCTCTCATGAAAAGTTAATCTGGATGAGAACCACACAAACATCTCCCACATAGCTGTCAAAACATGTCCTTATCAAATGAAAGACTTTATCCTCTCAACAACGTATCACAGTGCAATGAGAACAATAATCTAAGATCAGTGATGGCGTCTGACCAGCAGGACAGCACTTTCGATAAACAAAGCATAGCCATGCCGGAGCTTTCCTCCACAGTAGCACTTGGCAGAGAGCTCCGCTAGCCTTTAGCATGTTTTAGTGAGCTGTCTCCAGAAAGGCCGTCAGTGGGGCTCCAGCGAAGTGGGATGGTGCATTCCTGTGTGCAGACAGTCTGCAGCAGATTGCCTGCCTCTCCCTCTTGGGCAGGGTTTGCTGGGGGCCATTTGCCCCTGCGCTCTTGCCTCTAATTTCCCAAAAGACCAGATGGCACCATCATTCACCGCTACCATAGAAAGCAGTTATAGGAGGAGGTTCACTATTGGAGGCAAACAGGAGGTGAGGGAAGAATATGTAGAAGTGAACATGAGGGCAATCATCAGCTGAGCAGCGTTTTAATGTATTCCTCATATGGAGGGAGTTTTATGTTAATAAGGCTTGTGGCCTGATGTTAAGCTCCTATTACAACAAGATCTAATTAGGTTACACCTAAATACTGCAAATCTTTTTACTAAACAATCAGTAATTAATGCATCTATGTTCTGATTAGTGTCTCCCAGTGAAAAGGAATGACAGCTTAATCCATTCTGATTCAGAGGTTTTTCTTACAGGACCTGCATGTTGCTGGCTATAGTTTCAGTGGACAGACAATAAAACTGAAGCAAACTGATAGTATACTTGGCGATATATATTTATCAGAGGTCGGTGCATATCAGCATCCAAACATCTTTGAAGATGAGTCAGTGTATAATTGTGCTGCTAAAGCAACATATACTTCATCCAGTCTGCATAATTGGCAGCTGGGGATGTAAGGTGCCTGGGCTGCTGGGGAGCCCCATCTCAAAAGAGTTTTTCCCCTTTCTTTCCCTGGACCACTGCTGTGCTCAGAAACAGAGTACGGCAGCAGGCGTCTGTTAGAGTCTTTGGCCTTGAAAAGTCTCCCTCGCTGCTCTACCTCTTCATCTGAGCCGAGCCCCCATCTGAAGTGCGCAAACGACACCCAAATACAACTCCATCTGGACACAGTGTTGATGCAACACATCTTAAGCTGACGGTCTAATATTTAGGATTTCAGTATGCGAAGGAGGGGGTGGAGGTCCTTTTTCTTTCTTTTTCTCTCCCTTTCTGCATTTCTTTTCTTTTCTCCTGGCCTTCTTGCTGCAGCTGACAAAACTCATAGTGAGAGACGCCCCCCTTCAGGCAGCTCTCTGTATCAAAGTGTAGCCCCTCATCCTTCACAGGTCTGAAGCCATGGATGGATATGTTTTTAACAGGGGTCTGTCTGCGAGGCAATTTAGTCATCCTGAGCGGCGCAGAAAACAACAGAGTAATCCTAAGCGCTGAGGTGAGGATAAGAGGGAGATGGGGCCAACAGCTCCGTCCTGGTTGCCGAAGCTACTGCTACTGCTGCCAGCTCTGCGAGACCATTCATCCCCCAATCCTGTGTCCAGACAACCCGTTTGAGCTTCAAAATAATGATCGAACCTGATCGCCCAACGGCAAGGCAGCATTTCAAGGAAGGACAGGGGGAGGGAGAAACAAAGGGAGACAAGAAGGAGAAGAAAATGATGGAAACTGTCACTTTGAGGGAGTTTGAGGCCTAATAAAATCCTGTTATATGTTTTTGCATGGGAATGATGAAAACCACACAAGTAGAGGCTCGCAGGTTGTTGATTAAGCAACCAGCTGGAAGAAGAAGGAGAAAAAAATTCAGCCAACTCCAATCACATCCAGAAAAGTCACAAAATACAACACAAGCTCATTCCTACTCATAAAAAAGAAACAATTTAAAGCCTGAACAATCTGTTACAGAAACCAGTAAGTCTTACAGGTTTAAAACTAAGCCCTCAATATGACTGAGCATTGCTTACTCTCATGTGATTAATTGTAGTATGAATAATGAGATAAGGAAGGATATGAATAGTGAATATTTTGTTCCACTGATGTAGGCTGAAAATTTTCTTTTCCTATCCTGCTCAGACTTTCACATTGATTTAGCAAAACACACAGCGCCATGGCTGCCAGCAGCAGAACAGACCCAGCCCTCGGGCGACGGCAAGCCTGATTGTGTTCAGATAAGGACATGCTCAATTCCGCCTTGCACTATTTGCATTTTTTTTTTCCCCTGGCTTCACGTAAATTGAAAGGTATGCAGATCAACAGAGGCTTATGCGAGTGGGTCATAATGAGCTGAAACAATAAAGTCCAATGCATTCTCTTCAACTGTGGCGCCTGATTGGACTACAAGACTTCAGAGAAAGCAATGGGAAGCATGAATGCGAAAGGGAAAAACTAATCGGTACTGAGTCAGACAATCATCTGCCAAAATATGCAGGGCTTTCATGTCATGTTCTGTTGTCTGAGATTTGGCTCTCGTTCCGACCAACCGTGGGGCCCAGAGAGTTTGCCCCGGGCTCTGAGTTGCTTGGCCTCGCCTTGTTACCTTGTAGGGAATGACGAACAAGCTCCAGCCCAGTGAAAGGTCATGCAAGTTTAGGTGGAGAAGAAGTGAAAAGTAGAATACACCTAGGAAACAGTATCACAGAATAGAAACCTTGAGAAGGAAAGAGCTGCAGGCAGAATATTTAATCATTCTCATAGAGCCACATATGACTGTGTGCATACTTGTTGTTGTGAGACTAATTCACTTGCAATACCAAAAATATCAAAGCATTAACTTTCATCTTAGAGTGGATGGAATTAATAATACACTGTAATACAAAGAATTATCACAAACTCTGCACTTCTGCGCAGCTTTACGAGGCATTTTAGTGCCTTTAAGCTAGTTGTTTTGGTTTACTCCCAATGTCTTTTATCAGCTTCATTTTCAGCAGCAGAAGACGGATGATTTCAGCAAAGTTGATGAGATGCCCGCTAAATGCCTCCCAGTCAGCAGCGAACAGCAGGCAGAAACTGTTAGCTTCAAGCTGGCGGACAAAGTGAAGCATTCAGCAGCTAAAGGGACGGATCTTTTGGATGTATCGGAAGAAAACTGAGCAAGTGGCCAGAAACACGTACTTCACAGCTTTGAATTTAATCACTGCTAGATCAAATAAATAAATAAAGGTACATGATATCAAAAGTGGAAGGCATGGGCCTAGGATGAGAAGAGATAATATATGGTTTGTGATACTAGCACAGAGCTAAGTAAGTCCAGCGTCTTTATCCCAAAATCAACCAAAGCAGGTTTAATGATTTGCAAAGTGGATCGGCCGTCTGCATGAGCCCGTGTATATAAACTCACGTGAAAAAAAAACATACATCCTCTCAGGTGTATAGTTTTGGCGAATCAGATCCTTACCAGGTCTTAAAATGAGGTAAATACAACCTCAGATGAACAACAACGCATCATATTTTCCACCATGTATTTTAATTTAATAAAAGCCAAGTCAAAATGCAGAAGAGGTGTGTGGAAAACTGAGAACACCCCTACTGCTCTCACAGCAGTCAGGAGGACAAGCAGCAGCCAGGTTCTCCTAATCAAATGCGCTTGAATTCACTCCAAAGCAAGTTCACCACAAGTCATTATCTGAGAAACTGAAAGAGAGAGAGAGAGAGAAATGTAGGTACTACATCTCTTGGCTTCTGTTAGTGCAGAAAGAGACTGTTAAGTGCAACTTGTTTGGAAAGGTTACCTGGATAAAACCTCATGCCTCTAAAAAGAAAATGGCAGCACAGCTTGGGCTTGCAGATCTGAACAAATCACAAGACTTCCTGAAAATGTTCTTTTGACTAATGACAAAAAAAGTAAAGCCATTTTGACAATAGTGCACAGGGCAGCATTCAATAAAAACCAAATATAACATACCTAAACAAACAAACACCCCACACTAAGTTTCAAAGACGATGATGGTGGCGGTGGTGGTGGTGGTGGTGTGTGTGTGTGTGTGTGTGTGTGATTTGGGCATGTTTTTCATTCACAGGGCCTGGCACCTTGTGGTGAAAGAATCAACCATTAACTCATCTGTACGCTACAGTTTCTGGAGTCAAATATGTAACCATTTACCAGACAGTTACAGCTTGTTACAGCTGAGTCACGCAACAGGACAACGATCCGAAACACACCAGCAAAGCCACTGGAGAATCACTGAAAAAGAAAAGAATTAGGATGTTGAAGTCGTGGAACTCAAAAGCTCTCACACAGCGATTATGTTTTATCTGTGTAAAATAACTCTCCTCATTAAACCGCTGCTTTTCTCCTTTGGAACTTCACACAGGCTGAACGGAGGCGTTGCATCACTGTGGGATCACACTCAGTATGGACTCATCTGATCGGCAGTGGTGTGCTCTGACATGCCGTGTCGCCTTTACACATAGAGCTCACCCTTCTTTTGCTTTTCTACTACAACCACAGATGTGAAAAACATGCCCCACCATTCCAGCTTGGGGTCATTCACATACAAAGAGCAGCAAAAAACACCAGCACCAAAGTCCCGTCTTGAAAGTTTGATCCGAAAGGAGCTTAAGAGATTTATGCACAAACTAACTGATTCCCACCAAATGCAACGAAGTGAAGCAAGGCTGCGATGGAGAGTGCCGCAACATCAGTGTGAGAGACTGCCAGTGTCATCAGAACATGGATGAGCACCAGGGATTTCACTCTGGAGGTTAAAATTCAAGACGATGCCCCAGTTAGCCAGTTAGCATTTTATCTCTCCACATTTGTACAATCTTCTTATCAGTGAATAATTTTCATATTAGTTCCTATATGTAAGCTACTTATAATTAATGCTTGGAATCAGAAAAAGCATTGTGAAGGCACAACTGAGAGCTCTATTTTTAAAAGTACAGCCCATGAAAACAGACAAGTGTATCATGTTCAGAAAAGTGAAGAGGAACTTCAAACAGTGACTTTCGTAATTATGTATATGGTTTTACCCGCACAAGATTTTTATGTTGTTATGTTATTAAAACTATGCGAGTAATAGTGTTGACAATACAGTGTGTTGGAGTGCAGATATATACCTTGAAGTCATCTGGAAGGAGCAATTTGCTGGTCCTCAGGAAACTGAGAATGTAGCGGAATATCTCGCCGTCCCGATCTATGAAGTAGTGCTGCTTCAAGCTGTCCAACACGATGGGCTCGGTGCCATTGAACAGACGACTGATTCTGAAAATTGAAACACACACAAACACACGCGCAGACAGGCAGCCACGCACACAAACACAACCGCATAATGGAATGAGCCAGCTCCCTTCAAATGCATGAAACAATTACCCTCCATTTATTTTTCAATTTTATTAGCACTAAGCTGGAAATGCATTAGCATCCCAGGTTGAAACAAGGGGCTTCAGGCACCGTCCCCCCATTCCAGACTTGTTTGAAGTGTCCCTTCTGCAGAGAGATTACAACACCACACACACGTTTGCTGCTTGTACTTACAGAAATTAATGACATGAATATGGCATTACAGCTCTATTATTCCATCTGTCAGAGGGGTGGAACTTTGTTATGAATTTAAGAGGGATTTAGGCGCCAGCGAACTACTGTATACCAAGCTGTTTGTATTTAACCCAGAGTCACAATTTGGAATTATATTTCCCCACATGCTGCAATTTGTTTACACGAGAGAAAAATCTCAAAGTAGAATTCTGCTCGTGTAATGACAGTTTTCTTTGATGAGAATAAGATGAAGGAATGACTCAATGTGTAACTGTATTTAAGTTTCCGTGTGCTATAAAGCATCAATGGAAAATACATTGTGAATAGGCACACAAGATGAAAACTCCTTTTTAAAGGCAAAGCTATATAATCTAAGAGGAAAACAACTGTTAAGATTAATGGAAATAACTTTACCCAAAAATACACCAATATTGTTTTTCTATTAAAACTAACAGTGACTAAGTGGAAACAGCAATTAAGAAAAGAGCTTTCGAGCTTTCACCTAATATTGACGAAACTTTGGTGTAATAATAAGACACTTGTTGCTTCCTAGTGTCTCACACTTAACCCCTTTTTCCAGTGTACTTTGAGATTAAGAGCTTATTTGATGTTGGCTACAGGGGCTCATCAAGGCAAAGAGTGGAAATTGCTATTATCTTTAAACTTTCATCACACCATGTAGGCGCTGTGCCTCGAGATACCCGCAGACAGATATTCATTTCCCCCTCGCCTTTTGTGTGAGTTTCCTGCCGTTTACCTGCAGGTCCCTCTCTCGCTGGTCTAATAATCTCATCTAAGCACTGCCACTCTGTCTGTTTATTCATTTCCAAATGTTTAAGATCCCTGTTTGATCACTAAAAATAAGTTCTCAGGACCTGGGAAATACTGAAGATGGGGTTAAGTTTGAGCTTTCCAAAGTCGGAGCCAAACTCACACCACCCTGTGCAGTGTAAATAAACCATGTCACTCATTTACTAAAAAAAAAAAAAAACCCAAAAACATAAAACAACTTTGACAAACTCTTTGCACATTAATGGCACATTGTTTTACTGGGAAGCAGCTCTTGCCAGGTTGTTGACTTGCTGTTATTATCATTTTGAAGTAATACGCATTTAAATCACAATAACGGCTTCTAGGCTGGCTGACAAAGTTGTCTGACTAAGAAAATCATAAAACCTATTTGCAATGCCGCTGACCAGTAAACACACCCGGTGCTGCCCGAGTGCTGGCATTGTCGAACTCCATTACGAGACAGAGGAAGGAAGCCACAGCAGGAATGTCAATGAACAAAGAGCAAAGCTGACTTCATCCACAAACTCTTTTTAGGGAATTTGCAAGGAGCTTGTACTTAATGGTTGTATCGTGTATCTTCTGACCCTGATGTGTCAGAACAACACGCTTAAGCTATCACATCAAATTGGCGCGGCCTCTTTTCTTTGACTTGTCTGTGTGAAGAAGCAACGATGCTTCTCCCTCCTCTCCTGCCGTCCTTTCTCTCTTTCACTCTCTCTGCCTATCTGTCTTTCTTTCTTTCCCTCTGTTTCCATCCCTCTCCCTTTCTCGCTTTCTCTCTGGAAATCGATGCAAAATGCTTTATAAAAAACCAATACTCATCTCCCTGTTTTGCCCGAGGTGTTCCTTTCTCATATGGTCTTGCAATTCTTCCAGCTAGAATTTCACCATACCCCTCCAGGCTAACTCTGTTTTTCATCTCCACTTTTTTAAAAAGCAATTAAAATGCTGCCTGTTTTCCTTTTTCTTTCCCTTTCCTCCACTCCTTTCTCACTCCCTCTCCCTCTTCTCTGTTGGTCTGCTCATTTTTTTTTACCCCCTTTCTGTTAAATCCCCATATTGGAGAAGGGCTGTAATGAACAGGTTAAAAAAAGGGTGTGAGGTCGCAAACAGGAGCGTAGTAGAGAAATTAAAAGACAGCAGACACAGACAGAAAGACTAAAAAAGAAAAATGATTCATGAGGAGAAAAGAGGAGGAAAGACAAAGACAAAGAATCCAGAAGTAAAGAGGAAAGGGAAAGAAACTAACAGAACACAGGTGGAAGACAGAGTGAGATAAAGAGAGAGAGAAGAAGAACAAAACTCAGATGAGGAGAAAGTGTCAGGGAGAAAGGTGGTGGATGGAGGAAGTTACTGAGAGCAGGGACAGTTCAGGTCTCCCACCAGCAGTAGCGAGTGAGAGCATTAAGTGGGCAATATCTGGCAGCATCTATGTTGCAGCAGCTGCCAGTGGCTGAGAGCTGCCAGTGGCACGTCCTCCAGAGGTACGAAGGAGATCCAGCACAGGTATTACCTGATTAGATGAGAGCAGATGCTATCTGAAAACTACATGCCTAATAGACGCCTAATGACGGCACCCAGCAGCTTTCTGAAGAGTGAAAACAACACATGCAGTGAGTCTGTCTAGCCTGACATCAAAGGCTGCCCACGATAGTTTCTAAGGAGGGAAAGTCAAATGAGGGCGCTCAAAAGCAGACTGCTACCAGTTCACTTAGTCTTGGTCAGAGGAGCTGTAAAATAAACAGGTGGTTCTTCAAACAGGCTGTGATAAGTTGGCAAAAAGCTAAGAGACAAAATAAAGCTTCAAGACAATACAGCTTTTTCCAGAAACATACATGCAGTCAGTGATGGCACCATAGTTTTCTGTGACAACCACTCTGAATTTGTCTTCTAGAAAGTAAACTACAGAAACAAACCACAGAGCCAGCGCAGATCTATCATCTCTGACCACAAAGGGCTCATCTTCAAAGAGGAAAAATGTCCAGTAGTCCTTTCAAAATAGTTTCCTTGTCTCTGAAACATTTGGCCTAATTTCCTCAGCTTCTGTTCAAGTGACTGCTGAGACTGTCCTCTTTGAGAGCTACACAGAGTGCACATCAATGTTTCATGACCCCTGTCCCTTAATATGGCCCACACAGAGGAAGATGAATAACTGCACATTAGTTACTAGACTAACTTTCTCTTGGCACGCTGCATTATTTAAGGACCAATCTATTAAAAGTAATCAGCAACTTCAGACTCTTTAGTCCCTGGTCTTTCACTGGTGGCGTTTTCTGCTTTGCCCTTGTGCCCTGCTCGTTCGGACGTGGCTGAACGCAGCACACATGGTTATGCCAGTGTAATTGTTTTGCTTTCTGCTGTCAGCCATTATCCTAATTCACACAAAAGGGCCCCTCCTTCCTCTGGCTTCAGTGGAAAGTGGAGCCCTGAGGGGAACTGTACGCTGAGGAGGCAGGGAGGGTGAGAGGAACAGTGAGTGTATGCATGTATGTATGTGTGTATGTATGTGTGTGTGTGTTTGTGTGTGTGTGGAGGGGGGGCAAGAGTGAGAAAGAAACAGCAAGAGACAGATAGAGAAAGATCAGGGGAGAGAGATGGAGAGAGAAGGAGCAAAGGAGCATGTGTGAAAAAGAGAAAAAGAGAAAAGAGGTCTCCAACTAATGCTCATAGTGATAGCCGATCTTTACTCGCAGAGTAAAAACACTGTTTGGATGCTCTGACATGGCGATACGCCGCTTTTCCACAGTGCCCTGTGTGTGTTGGTTTTTGAACAACTTCTTTGTGAAGTGTAAAGCCAAACCAGAGCTCAGAAAAAAAAGGGAACACAGCATCAAAGCATGAAAAGCTAACGTATATGGTATAAAAATTCACGAACTGGTGACCGGCTGGATAAACCTGATCTAACAGGGAAGCAGTGGGCAGAAAATCATCTTAATAACAAATACACTATCAAACCCTTGTCTGGGTTGAGCTTTATTTTTCTCATGACATGTTGAACAGGAATAAAAGGCAGCGCTGTCAGGGATTTCCTGTTAGCGGACTCCATGAATATGAAGATTTTATTACCAGGGGATTACATGGATTGTTTCCTGTAGCCAGCATGGCTGATTTTCTGCTGTGTGTTTACCTTGGCCCACATGGGACTCAGCTGATGCAGAACTGAAGGCACAAAAATGTCATGAATGACACTGTGCATTAGAAAAAATGTAAAGGCTCTCACAGAGGAGGGGAGGAAATTCTCATCAGCGGGGACGGAGATGTTTCCAGATTAATTTTGTGTGTCATCAGAGCTACCTGTGGTGTCTGTTTGTGGATGGAGCTAAAAACATGACAGTGTGTGGATGGATCTCAACCACCTCTTATGTAATCAGAAATATCATAACTAAATCTCCCAAGTGGAAGTGCATCAGAAATATGACCCTTTTTGCTTACTTTATCAGTAACAATAATCTACTGGACATATGACACAGCGAGGGGCCCCTTATTTTTCTGTCGGCAAATGATTAAAGGATTTAAAAAGTTACTGCTGTGGCTGTTAACGTTTCAAAGTTTCGCACAGATACATTTGTCCTTGGGAGCATAAACAGGCTGAAAGAAAATAAATGGACATGCCTCGATAATAAAGAAGATTTAATAGTGGTAAACGCTGGTACTGAAATAGTTAAAATAGTCAATATGTAACTGAGTTGGACTTCAATCAGATTCAAAGCTGTCCTACAGCAGCTGTGTTGAAAGGATTTCGGACATTTACATCATTGTTTTTCCTCCAAGGATTCCTCACAGCACCCTGATCCACAAACGCAAAAATAAAGAAATAAATAAAAAAGAAGAAGAGAAAAAGAAAGAAAAAAAATGAAATAAATGAGGCTGTGAAAGGGGACAGTGTGATAGCTGTTGATGTGGTACAAATTCTCACCAACATGACAACTGATTTCAGCAGGGAAATGTGCACTCTGTACTCTCTAAAGTCTTAGTCTAAACCACATGGAAGCAGATGAAGAAAAGAACATTCCAAGTATTTATTAAACAATTAGAGCAAATAAATCACTGGAGCAAATGAAACAATCATATTCATAATTTTGAAGTTTACAGATTATTGAAAGGGGAGAAAACGTTCCCACATGGCTTGGAAACATAGCAAACTTACATCACTGTCAAAGTTCCAGTCCAGTTATCCCAGTTTCAGTCAACTAAATGACTTGTTAACAACACAAATCCGATTAGACTTAATTAAGGCAAACACCAGTTAAATCATGTTAGAATCGATCCTCTGATTAATCTGAAATATTACATTGTTAAATAAACTGATATAAATCTACTTGATTTAATTAGGAAATGTTTTCCACTATTTGGTTGGATGCAGTTTCCACCACGTTTTAAAAGAAAGCAGCCATAACCCAGTCCTATTACTTTTGTCTAATCTTGATTTTTTTTTCTTTGTTTTTTTTTGTTTTTTTTTTTAGATCAATGTTGAGAATAAATCAAAGCGCACTGCAGCTTGACAGAAAGCGGGGGACGCGTCTTACCTCGAGTCTGGGTACTTGGTGAGGGTCGCCAGGCTGCTGGTGTACATGTGTCCCCCGACATCGATGTGCACCGGCGCATTCGCCTTGGTCAGCTGAGCCGGCAGAGGGATCCCCTGAGCGGCCAGAGGAGAGACCGGGGACCGGGTCAGAGACAGCCGTGACATGCTTCTTCCCTCCTGAAAGCAAGTGTACAGAAAAGCCATGGGAATAAAGGTGAAGGTAGGGGAAAAAGAGGTCCACAGAGTGATCCTACACACGACAGAAGACAGTATCCTTTCCGGATAGTATCAGATCACTTCCATGTCTGCCTGGTCGCATATTTAGCCTGGAAATTATTGCCACCGCTCTAATTAAGTATGTTTGCATCTTTTCATGCAGCACCGCAGGCAATGATAGGAGGATGCTTATTAGAGAGCAAGGGTGAGAGAGAGAGAGACAGAAAGAAGGAGAGAGATGGGTGGGGGTGACGGGAGGGGGTGATGCTAGGTGTCAGCCTCCAGGGAGATAAAATAAACTGCTGCTGCAATATTCTAATTAAAGGTCGCCTTATGTGTTGGACGTGATGCGCCCAGACACACCGAGCACGAATCTGAGAGCAAAGAAGAGGAGAGGGCGCAACTTTCCTCCACTGCACAACAGAATTACTTTCTACACACTACAAGTCTAAAAGGTGCTGCTCGCTCGACATGTGACTCCGTTCAGGCAGCTTGGAGACAGTGAACATGCGTAAAAACGCACTTAAAAAAAAAAAATCTGTTCAAATGAGAGAAAGCAGCCCGCACTATCCACACTGACAGGCCAAAGCACAAAGTCTCCTTTATGTCATGGAGGGCAAAGCTTCAACTAATGTATCACAAAAGAACAAAAGCCTAATTTTTATAAATAACACAGAGAAGCAGAGCTGGAGGTTAATAGGAGAGCGCAGGAGCAACCAGGGGTCAGTACGCAGATGGGTTTGACTAAAGTACTAAATAGTTCAGGCTTTAATTCACGTCGATACCACGATATTTGCTTCAAATCCTTCTAGAATGAGCAGAGGAGACGTCCAAACCCAACCTGGGGGTGTGTAATGTGTTTGCAAATAACGGCAGGTAAACCGCCTAACCTTAGTTTGGCCACATCTCAACCTGACGCAACGCATATCCTCTTGTCTGTTTGAATGAGGACCGACAGACAGAATAGAGGGTATAATATAAGAGTTTGGATTATATGTGGAAGTTTTATTTTATGAGAAAACTGGTTTTCACAGCTTTTATGTCCTATTACAATGACGTCACTTGACGTTGAAAAGAAGACTTTTTATTTAAAGCAACACTTTAAATAAAGCCTAACTTATCAGAATATTACCGGGGTTTAAACATGATGAGATAATGAAATCGCACATTTCCTTGAAGTCTGTAGCATTGGTTGGTACACATACATAGGTAACTGGTAAACTTCAGACAACCCTGGGAGTCCAGCTCATCCCTGCAGCTCTGACAGAAGAGCCACTGGGCAAACTGGACCTTTTTTTTTTCCAGGGTGTTGTCTCCCTCACAGCAGTATCATGTTCTTTAATACGATTATAGGCGGGTCGGATTACATTTCAAATCCCGGGCAAACAGAAAGGGGGGGAAAAAACAACTTGGAGAGACATGAAAGTTTTGGTTGCAGACAACCGGGCCTTTCCCATCGTCGTGGTAAATTCCTGTGCCACTCCAACCCATCAAACCCCGTTCAATAATAAAGCACGCAGCATGCATGGGTATTTGAGAACAGGGACACATACTTCTTCATAAATTCCTAATCAAGTCAGAATTCAGTCATTTCCATGCTACTCCAATCTGCCCCCCCCTCCCCCCCCGTCCTCGTCCTCTGCACACATGCGGAGGCACAGCAGTGCGCAATAAATGACAAATTCCTCCACAAAATCACAGCAGCTATAAAACCATCAACTTTCTCCTCAGAACTGCCGTCCGTCTGCCTCCCTCCCTGACCCCTGCCTCCGCGCACGCCGGAGCTGATTTCACACCTCGTGAAGGACATCCACATAACCCCGATGGACCAGAATTTCTACGTCTACAAGATGATAAATAAAGACACGGAAACGCTTGAAAAACAAACACTCCATTCCGCATGAACATCACAACCCTGCTCTGCCTTTAATCTACCAAATGCTCAATATGGCGTCTTATTCGTGCTCTACAATTAAAAGCTTAGTCCTAACACGAATGGTAACCAGATTTTTTTGTAATTAAAACCCGTTCACATTAACTCCAATCCGTCAGAAAAGGCAGATTACAGACTTGATGTCCAGCAGCAGCCCATACAAACCAACTATCCTCTTCGGAAACTGTGGGGGCTAAACCTTCACTCTGCGTGAAAAAGAAAGAAAGAAAGAAAAAAAAACAGTGGATTCGGGTGGTGATATTAAATTGTCGCCCTACCGTTTCAAACATTGTAGGGAGTCCAGAGGAAATCCGTGCCGGCGGTCAGTCCCAGCTGCTGTCCGCGTAACCCCCAATATTTTCTCCAAAATGCAACCCCCCGAGTTTCTGGGAAAACTACACAGCCATCCAGCTCCAGCACGAACCTACACTGCCGCACGGGAGAGCTTTCCTCCGTATCCCGCACAAAATAGCTTTTTAAAAGACACTGGCATGTGGCCGGGGTCGATTGCTTTCAAAAGAGTCTCTGTGGCTTTAAAGGCTCAATTGCAACGCTGGTTCGACCTGTCCTCACCAAGCTTCTTTGTACCAAAGCGCACAGGAAGCGTCCTTACCTTGAACATAGATGAGATGATCTCCTTCCCCTTCTCTGCTCTTATTTGGATACGCGTAAAATGTGCGCTCTTGGTTGGAGTCCTGCTTCGTATTTCTGCTTCTTGTCTGTCTTTTTGCCTAAATGAAACTGCCCCTGTGGTTTGTTATGAGAGGAAGAAAGCCAATAATCCTTCTCTAAATAACAGAGCGGAGCTAAAAAAGAAAATTCTTGCTCCGGGCTGCCCGAGCGCCTCTGGGCCAGGGATTAGGCTACAATTAGCTCAACTCCACTCTCTCGCCTAGGCAATTTTCTCAAGGAAGAGAACGTGATACCCCCCTATTCTTGAAATTATGGCTACACAGATATAACAACTTTTCTAGCTTTTTAGGGCAAAAATAGCCTGTTTCCTCTTAACGGTGTAAAGTTAGAGGGGGGCACAAAACCTAACTGGCAACTGTCAGTCCCTGAGTAGATTTAGATTTGGCAGATTTTAATCACTGTCATTTCGACTGATGTAATAAGTCCACGGGCAGTCCAGCTAGGAATACATCTCCATCTTCACTCTGAATTTAAAGTTTAAAGCCAGGCGGGCAGCCATAGTCCTTCACTCAGGCAGTATGTAATAAAAGCCGAATAACTTGTTGATGAAGTCCCAGTAAAAAGAAAATATGTGTGTGTGTGTGTGTGTGTACACTATATGTGTGTTAATAAGAATATCCTTCGACCAATATCTTTCATGCCGTGATTTTTTTCCACCGTGTCCCCTCTCTTTCCTTCTCTGCCTCTCTCTCTCTCTCTCTCTCCGTCTCTCTCTCTCGCCTTAATGTCTGGAGTTGTAACGCCAAATTTCCTGCAGGCCATTAAAATCAAATGACGTCTATGGACATGCATGCATGCTGCTGCAGAAAGCGCCCTCACAACCTGCCTGCAGCCAAATGCGCCATTTCAATTATAGGGCAGGGCTTAGATGGAGATATCTGCGCAGAACTACACCCCCCCACCTCCTCCTCCTCCTCACTCCCCGGTGAAAGCAGGCAGCCTCCAGACTTTTGGAAAAGAAGATTGTGGATGATTATTGTTATTTTTTTCTTCCATCCCCGACACAGGATGACACAATGCGAGCGACAAAGCGCTCAAGTGTTGCGCCACTTTCGCAAAAGAGAAAGGGGAGTCAAGCAGGTGCTCACACCAAGGAGGCATTATTTATTTATTTGCCTGTTTGTTTATTTGTGGGTAAATAACTGTGAATAATTGATGCAACATTGAGCCCAGTAATTACCCTCTACTAGCACTGAGAGAGAAGTCCAATGCTATTTCTTGATATTTGGCGCCAACCAGTGTAGGAACTTGTTATTGGTCCACGGGATTTATGATCATATGGACATGTCACCGGTAATGGAAGCATCTTCACAGTTTATCCTGACTATAAATCTTGAATTTTCCTTTTTGATCGTGTGTATTTAGAAGTTCACATTTGTCTGTGTTAGGGTTTTAAATCTCCTCGGACCTTGTGAAAAGGTACTTACTGCATCATAGTTTAACATTTTAGCACGACAGGAAAAGGTAGTTACAAAATTCTACAATGAAATAGTATTGCTAGTAATATTTGCCAGCAGGAGTGATGGGAGTGGGTGGATGTGTGTCTCTCAAGCGGGCTAAGTTTTGGTAATTAGAGAGACCTCTGCGCGCCTCAGAGCGCTCCCATCTTCCCCTCCGGCGCAGATTTGTTGTTTCCAGAGGTGCGAACTGGAGGGAAAACTGGATTTTTTTCCTCATTAAAGGAAACAACCCCGGAGTTAGTTCAATTACATGAAGTATGCAGGGATGTTGTAAATTTAAAGATTTAAATAGCTTACAAAGTGGCCCCGGGCCCCATCAGTTAATTTCCTTAATTTATGGATTTTATCGGTGTCTGTGTGGAAGAATTAGGTCATTTTGAGTATTTGCATGCGGCTTTGAGATTTCTGGAGAAATCAAAAGCTGTGCCCATTTGACCATCACCTCAGCAGGTGAAAGTATTCACGTTTTCTAACCGACTCGGAAATGTTGCCGTGATTGAACAAATTTCTCCTCGTTTTGAAGGTATCAAGGATGCTGATCTGATCGTACTATTTGACCCAGGTAATGAGATTACTGTAGTCTGGTCTCCGTGATGCAGGCGCAGTAAAAGATAAGAGCTCTGTTCTAGTTTTCCTTAAAGGATTGTTCCACTACATTTCCTCATGATTTCACTTTCTTAAAGAACTTATGTCAAATTAATATCTTTGCTGACTTCTGAATTGAAATATTGAAGCTACACCACAACAAATAGTCAAAATTTCAGTCTCCTCCTGATTTTATTGTGCTGCTGAAATGGTTATAAAAGAATGATCATCTTACCTTTATGTTCAAAAGCAGGTTATGTTATGCTTAAATCAGCACAGAAGACCCCTCTTTGCTTTCTACTCTGTCCATTTAGCAGAGCATATGTTTTTTCAAGTTTTTGTATATTATATCAGTCAGTATGCCCCAAAGAATAAACAGTTTTATACACTGCATGAAATTATTGAAAATATTCTCCCACCACAAGTACATACACATATCATGAATCAATCTTTTAATGAAACAGTACAAATATGTTTTTGTTTTTATGTAAGCCAATTTCTTCAACCTGGTCAGGTACCCCAACCGAATTAGGACCACATACACTTACTTCCTGTGATGCAACTCACAGGAAGATGGAGCATAGTACCATCTGCTGGTTAGGAACAACACTTTGCATAAATGATACAATTGTACTGCATATAGCTACTATTTATGGTCATATGACCCATTAGGAATCAGAGGCAGGGCTGAATATTAGTTATATATGAAATTAAAGGTAACATACACATATGAATTCAGAAATTGAAAAATATTCACCAGTCCTTCTGAAGCATATTGGATTTCAGATACTTTTCATAAAATACTTTTGATCGTATTGTGTAAAACCTAATCAGTTTTTAAACCCTTGAGGACATTTGGCCAGCAGATGTCTTCTTGAATCGACAAAGCCCGAGTCCTCCCACATACTGTACGCACTGAGGTGAAAACTGCAGGTACATTACAGTCACATCTGCCCCTCTAACTGTGAGCATTTGCAAGAGTCTCTTTCAAGCATTTCACATCAGATCAACACTTCCACTCCCCCCCCTGGCATGTGGAGAAAGTTTAAAAAGAACACTCAGAACTTGCTTTTAGTAATCTGCATGCCTCGTGGAGCTGGGTTGCTGTCAATCGCTCCGTTCATCCAGCCATTTGACATTCTGCTTGATGTTGGTGTATGTCTGAGGTGCAGCAGCGACACTTATTGTTCATTATTTCAGAGAGACAGAGAAAGAGAGAGAGAGAGAGAGAGAGACAGACAGACAGAGAGATAGACAGAGAAACAGAGAGAGAGAGAGACAGACAGACAGAGAGAGAGATAGACAGAGAAAGAGAGAGAGAGAGAGAGAGACAGAGAGAGACAGAGAAACAGAGAGAGAGACACAGACAGACAGACAGGGAGAGAGAGAGAGAGAGAGGAGGGGGTGTAATGGGGGTGTCAGTTTATTAATAGAACATATGGGTTGTGTTGCACACAAACACCTAACAAGCACAAGTGCAGAATTCCCTCAAGTGCTTTAGGGCCAGCAATTAAGTTTCCGAAAAAGCTGAGCACAAAGGGAACGTTTACTCTTTGTGTACCTCTGAGAGTTCCTGTTACGAGTCAATTCCACTTTTACAGGTAAAACTTCAATGACTCTGATGACGTCAGGTTATCTCTTTGGTCCCCTCAGAGTGTTCATGTGACTGGTTGGGATGTTTGGTAAATATTAACCAAGTGGGAGGTGGGACAGTATCCCCAACATGCTATAATTTTCATCTTAGAAAAGCACTTTGAATATACAGTAGTATATCTGACTCAAGTACTACAGTGAAGTGTACTTTGAGGTACCTTATGCTGACACTTTCCCATTAGTTTATACTTTATAAATAAATGTTACCGTTGGACTCATTTGCAGTTGTTTGACCTCCATGGTCAGTAACTGTTTCTGTAAATTAACATTTTACAGACAACATGGTTGAATTTACAATCAATGATAAAATAACACCAATCCAGGAAAGTGATTTTTAATCCTTTAGCATCCACAGTGGACATTTTGCCTGTTGCTCAACTGCAAAAAGAGGAATAAATACAAAATGTGCACAGTTTGATGTATATTCTTTCATATTTCAAAACTCATCACACAATTACACAGATACCTGGATGGAGGAGTCTCTTCCAATGGACCTTAGTTACCTTAATTCATTTTTTTCTCAACCTAATCTGGGCCAGTCTTTGATGCATGGCTCAAGAATCTCTTTTGCTGCCATCAAGTGGTTTGAGGCTCTAATCACAGAATACTTGTCACCAACCCCTTAATAACTCTGTGGCAGACTGTTCTTACTTTTGGAAGATGGTTATTGACAGTTTCTGACAAATTTATATTCGTGTTTTCATTATTAAGTGCAAAAATTGTGGAAACTTTCTGAAAATGCTACGAGATTAGGATTTTTGTCTGTGTTTGTAAGCTTTTGTCAGAAAGGAGGACGTAATAATGTGACTTTGTTCTGCGTCATCTGTTGTAGTCGTCACTGACTCCATTTTTTTTTTCATGGTGTAATCCTTGCTGAAGTTCTTTGAAAAATTCTTATGAAATGCTATCATTCTGCTTCTGGCTCTCAGAGAACCCAGAATCATGCCTTGAATGTGTGAAGGGAAGAAAAATGATCTTTTGCTTTTGTTGCTGCTACTATTTGCTTAGTAGAAACAACGTGAAGAGTGTGATGTCTCCAATCACATCTGGTATGCATCACGTACCATTTCTCCCCGCTTACTGTGCCTTGGGGGGAGTCCCTGGCACCACGGAGCACCCACAGCCCTCATTAGAGTGCATGTGTCATGTTGGCATCAACCCTCAGCCTTGACTTATGCTTTATATTTACAATCATCTATCACAAAGCTGTCGTTTCAATGCTCAGACAACATGGATTTAGTCTTGAATGGTTGGAGCTGATATTCGTAAGTCGTGGTACATTCAGCCTCCTGGAGGGTCTTTTTCTGTCCGCAGCCATGTTGTTGAGCTTCGTAATGGCCTGAGACTTAAACTGGAGTCCCTGTCCTTTTGTTGGGCTGAGCTCCCTAACAGCACAGAGGAGGGAAAGGGTTTGATGTGTCTTCTGAAGGCTGCTGCTTTGTCAACACTGAGGCCCCTGCACTGACACTATGGAAGCTGAGCGCCTCCGGGTGACAGGGGAGGGGAGTGGTGGGGCTGGGGTGGGAGCGAAGGGTGGGTCACTGCAATAGAGAGACAGACAGAGGAAGAGAGAGAAGAGAGGCGAAGGGGGGAGGTGGAGGGTGCCTGCTAGTGCGGCCAGGGCCTGGGGCGAGAGCAGAGTGCTCTGTGCAGCAGACTGCCTGATAGGGACTGAGGCTGCTGGCTGATGACATTTTATGGTCACAACATGCAATCCCACCAACTTTAGTTGGTGAAAATCCAGTTTTCATACTCTGAACGAGAGGTATTTTTTTTTGTTTTTGTTTCTTTTTTTGCAGCCACACAAAGAATGATGCAGTTTTCCATGTCATCATGTCCTTTGAGTTTCAGTTCTTTTAGTAAACACAGCAGTGGGTGGCAAAATATCCTCCAAAACAATGCCATATGGAGGCATAACAGACTATTTTCAAGCATTTGTGAAGCCTATAGTTTTCCTGAAAGAGTTTAGAGAAGTCTGCATATGCTGTCAATGTGTTTAAAGAACACGCATCAAATTGTTGGGTCATTTTCTGCAGTTAAATAGTGATAATAAGTTGTTGTGGAAGTTCTTTATATAAGCAATTTTTTAAAAACTTATTCGTCTATCAGTCATTTCAGTTTAAGCCAATATGTAGTTGTGATTCACAACTATTTACTGTATATTTATATATATGTAGTTATCCAGCAGTTGTCAGGAAGTAGGCATAGCCCTTTCTTCATGACAGAACAGCTGCCTCTCTGGGATATGGGCAGATTTTTTTACATAAACTACTTTCTTTAGGTCTCTCCACAACATTTCTACTGGATTAAGCTCAGGACTTTCATGTGGCCATTCTGAAACATTAATTATATGCTTCTTTTAACCTTCTCTAGTAGAACAACCTTTGTGCTGCCTTTTCACGAGATTGTGTTCTTGGACACATGTTCTGACATAATCCTTTAGAGTGAGCTGGTATAATTTGAAACTCTTGGCATGAATTACAGTTAAAAACTATCCTGGCTTGTATTTATCTAAAAAGACTCAGATCCATGGTACTACCAGCATGTTTCACAGATGCAGCATTTCCATCCTTTCAAACACAAAGCTTGTCACATGAGCCGAAAAAAAATTCTGTTTAGGTTTCATCCTCATACTAAATGTATTTGTAACACCTCTGTCGCTTGTATAAATAATCCTAAGAAACCTGCAGACAGTAAGTAATATTTTATGATACACTTTGGTATTTTCTTGTAGGTCTGCCATACAAAACAAGTTATTGTTAGAGTTTAGGGGCAGCTGTTGATCAGGAGGTAGAGCAGTCATCTGCCAGTGGGGAAGCTGGAGGTTTTATTCCCGGCCCTGCAGCCCTTCAGTCCACATGTCAGAGTACCCTTAGGCAAGACACTGAACTCTACGTTGCCTCTGATTGGAGTGTATAGTTCAGTGTCTGTAATTGTGTGTATGATAGAAAAGGCAATGCATATGCTGAATAGAAGTGACCTTCATTGACTTAGTGAGTGCTGTGTGAATGCTTGTGTGCTGAATGTGGCTTGTAGTCTGAAAGTGGTAAACAAGACTAGAAAAGCGCTATATAAATACAGTCCAATTACCATTTAGTGGCATAGATGTTTGCCTGGATTCATCTGTGACCTTGCAGGCTAATATATGTCATCTTGTTGAAGTGATACACTAACCTGTGTTATCATGGACAGTTTTGTCACTTTTTCACTGGGCTGTTAATTTCAGCTTCAGATGAACATACATGTGGATATAAACTGCAGATGTTGTATTTAAGGGGTATCCTAAAAATTTTAAAAAGTTCCCAAGCTGTCAGATGTGTGGTGTATACGCTTGTGCATCATGTGCTTGTGGGGCGTTGCCATTCCTCCATGCTCAAGGAGAAGAACTGAAAACTTTGGGAGGAGGAGACACAAGAGGAAACAAGGGTTTGCAGGAGCTACAAATGACAGAGACACAAGATAGACGATGGAAAAACACCAAATATCATTTCTCTTTCAAAATAACTGCTAACCATATACATTCAAGGACACAGAGATTGTTTTTCCTCAGTAAACAAATGACCATGCCTTACAGTAGTGCTTCCCAGCTACAACATCAAAAGGTTATTAACATATCTAAATAATAGCTTTGCCAATATTTGTCTAACAGCAGCATTAACATTCATTTGAAGAAGCAATATATTATTACCTGCATCTTCACTTTAGTTGCAGTGGAATTTATTTCATGAAAATGTCCAATAAACCCATTATAAATATCTGTCTATCCTCCTTGAAGTGCTGTTAATATTACTATCTTCTCTAAGTATCACTCGTACAGGAACAAGCAGGGCCGCTGTCATGGTGTTTGCTGAATGGTCTTTCATAGGCCTCTAACCTGTGAGAAATCTGTTTTGTTCAGTCTGAATGTGTTTGTCTTCCTCCAGAGGACGAGGCGGGACTGTGGCTGGGGATAACCGGAGGTGCTCCCTGCTCCCAGGGTGGCCTGTAATTGCAGGCTGAGTTGCCCCATAGACATCAAACTTTTTTTTTTTTTTTCCAACAGTAATTTGTGATAAGTGGCCATAAGTACTTCTGGGTTTCCATTGTGCACCCAAAGCAGAGTTTATTCTCTCACACATCATTATGGGGCAGCTGTGTGCAGTTCCAGTGTTGCATTGTCATCTGTCTCAGCTCCAACCTCATCGCCATCGTGTCAGTTTAGTCCTTTCATATGGGGCCTTAACTCACTGCCGTGAAGCCATTGTGACGAGCTAAACAAAACACTGCTGGTTATGAGGTAGTTATTTACGGGGGTGCGCATAGGCCAGTGCACAGCACTAATAATAGCTTACTACATCAAATGAAAAGGATACTAACTTCCTAATCAAATCAAACTTCATTTATAAGGCACTTTAAAACAACCACAGTAGACCAAAGTATTGTCAAGAAAAATACATTAAAAAAACACCAGATAACGAAAAACAATAAAATCAGACCAAAAAAAATTAAATAGATAGGATAAAAATAAAGTGATACTAGGAGTAGAACAGAAGGTCAAAGACTCAAACAAGGTATCAAAGGCCAAGGAGAAGAGATGGGTTTTAAGAAGTGATTTAAAAGCCTGTACAGAAGAGGACTGTTTAATGTGTGAAGGCAACACATTCAATGTATCTAGAGCCACAACAGCGAAGACCCGGTCCTGTCTGGGCTGACTTTGATACAAATATAAAGTCTAAAACAATCAAATGAGTCAGGGACCTTTGTCTAATGACTGAATAAGGAGGTCGATGGTGTGTTAGGTCATCTATCAGGAAGGAGCTTGATAATAATTTGATGTGAATGTAAACTAGTATAAAACAAAGTCACAATTTTATACTTTTATAGTGCAACTGCTGCGATGGACTAGCGATCTGTTCAGGGTGTACCCCTGCCTCTCACCTGCAATGGGCTGGGATTGGCTCCAGTAAACCCCCGTGACCTAGTAATGGATTCAGCAGGTATAGGAAGTGGATGGATGGGTAGTGCAACTGAGATGTTTGGTACTTTGAACCATCAAGCACTGTTTGCTGCAAGACTTGGCAGTGAAATCCTCATGTGAGTGGAGTCGCCGACTTGCACAAAAGGAAATAATCTTACACAAATTTAGTATAATGTTTCTGTTTTGGCTCACATTTACTACCAACACCATTGCTATTCTTATTAAAAAAACCCTGATAAACCTGTTTGCTACTCACTTGAAGGCAAACAACAAACAAATCAAGTAGAGTAGTGAAGTTAGTGGAGCATTTAGAAACTGAAGTCCCTTAAGAGTTAGAGGAGAGTATTGCAAACTAAAAGGCGAGTGGGTATTGAACTTAAACTCTCACAAACATGACTTCAAATAAATCTTTAAGTTCCATCTTGGGGTGTGGATTAGGCCAACATAAAATTAAATGTTCCCTATTATCCGATACCTTTATCTCCATTCCCTCAGTGACTAAAACCTAAATAGTTCAAGTTTAACAACAAAGTCTGTTCTGTATATATTATATCGATTTTGATTTGTTAAGCCATTGCAACAATTCGTTGAGCTTTAAACTTTTTTCCCCCTCTGATCACATGCCTTAATTGTGAGCACATTATAACCATCTCCTACTTTGTAAACTTGGAATTCATTAGCATCAGGGCCTGATGAACAGCACCAGTCTGAACCTTGCTCTTCAGCAAACAGGCTGTGATCTGGTGAGGTGCACCTGCCTTCTGCCAAGCGGCCACAGCGCTGCAGCCATGCCAGCCAGCCTTTAGGCGCTCCGAGATAACTCCTGTCTGATTAGCTCCTTAGGAGGACATTGTTCCAAAAGCAATTCACTAGACTCCCAGTATTAATTTAGTCCCAAGAGAGAGACCCATCCATCGTAGGCAGGACGGGCCGCGCTTAGGGCCTCCCCTACGGCCTGCTAATAGCACGGCACCTCCTGGCCTGTCACTATAAGTGATAGTCTCTGCAAGTTTGTTGCCTCGTTGTGTGTTTCTCCCATCAGGCCTGTGTGCCTCTCCCTCTAACCACTTCGCTCCTTCTGTCTCTTTCTCTCCCTCTACGAGTGGTGGTTGAGGGCAGGTGTCTTCTATGTCACCTCCATCACTCATGCTGCTTGACGAAAGGAAGTTGCTGCTCAAACACGACGGGAGCAGGAGGTGATGCACTGAAAGCTCACCTCTCCCCTTGAAAGAGAACAAAAGAGTAGTTGCCTTTTTCTGAGACTGTTGAAGCTGCCAGTCACAAAAAAAGAAGAAAATGTGAGAACGCTTCAATATTGTTGAAGCACCGAGACTGTGAAGTGTATAATTATTTTAAAAATGAAAGGCTGACTGTGATGTGTGAAGCACTTTTACTGATAAAAGAGCCCAAACTGTTTTAAAGTTGTAGGGATCCCAAATGGTTTACAAAGTGTTCCTCCTACATACTCGTTTCTCCTGTGTAAGAAGAAAAACTCCAGATTAAAATACTTGAAGGAAACTTCAACATTACAGCAATGTCAGTGCCAAAGGATGGATAAACTCAGGAAGACCTCCATCATGTGATGTGGTTTGGATCCTACACGTTCCTACACATCACACTTGGATGTTTTCTTCATGCTTCGTGGCACTTAAACAAAACTGTTGTGTGGAAAAGTACAAAATTCCCACAATTTCCTACAGACAATCTATTTCAGGCCAGGTGAATTAAACACTGGTGTAGTGTGATTTTTTTTTTTTTACTTTATTTTTTCTTGTTCAGCCATGTGACTTAAATCAACAGTTCTGAAAGTGCAGGAAGGTCAGTATGCGTTAAAAACACAGCCAAATCTGCTTCAGGAATGTGTGAAATATCCTTATTTGTGTTATCTCCTTGTACTAGTTCCTGTCTCTTGTCAATCAGCATCATCATCACCCAGATGTTTGCCTCAGCCTTAAGTGTGTTTTTACATTAAAATACACCTGCAATATGCTGCCTTTAAAACTGGGAGAAGGTATGATGGGATAGATACAAAAAGGCAAAGCTGAGAAGCATTTCATTAGTTCAAATGTTTAAGCCGTTTCTCAGCAGCCGTCGTGTCAGCTCGGTAGAGATGTAGCCTCAAGGTTAAAGAAGCGCAGAGACCTCTGCAACCTGTGTGACCTCATTACAGGACCTGTGTTTATTGATTAGAGTTTATCAAAGCTGCTGCATAATTTGTGTCCACTTCAGCTTGTCGACTAATTAGAGGGCTTTGCAGAGGCCTTCATGCATGTTTTAGTGACTGAAAAGTGGGAGAGGTGTCAGTGGGTTGGGTGCTGCACATACCTCCACATCCATGAATGTGGATCGTTGTTTACAGAGAAAACTCTGTTGGAGTTGGTCTGGTTTTAGATGCAGCACTGCCATCATGTGGTTATGAACCAGATGTCTCTGGACACCACAGAACATAAACATAACTAGATAAAAGAAAGAGATTTGATGAGTATCTATATCATAAGACACTTAAAAGTGATGTGTGTACATTCTTGTTTGTGTGGATTTATTGTTTGAGGGTGAACCTCAGAGAATAAGGATTTTTAAATTACGAGACACAAACAGCACAAATGAAATCAATTTATGGCACCAAGGTGTCTGCTGGAGCAAACAAGGAGAAATTATGTGGTTACAGATTGAGGTTTTATAGCTTCAAGGCTGTTCTCATGATATTATCATTGGCTCCATCCAACTAAATGATACATAAATGTATGATTTCAGGATGAGTGGGACATGATGAAAGAGCCGGGCTAGTTATCCGTCTGAGATGATCAGGAACCATGTGTCCTCAATAAGAGATTTGAAATTTCATTTGTATAATTATTTCCCACTTATCATTGCAGTTTGGTTGATCAATAACCAAGCTTACAGAGCAAATCATTTTAACAAGGATAGTACCACTTGGAGACGTGTCAGGGGCTTCATGCAACATGCTGTCAAAACAAACAAAATTCTCATGTGAAAGGGGCAGAAGTAACCTGGCGTGCATGTTAATCAGTAAAGCGTTATAATCGAGAAAATCTTCTCCCTCAAATGCCTCAAATGAACCAAGAAAACAGCCCCTTAAACTGTTTTGTTGTGCTAATACATGGGAGGTTTTGCAGAGGGGCTGATGTTTCCACAGTGTGAACATGTGCAGCTGAATGTGGGAGTCTTTGTTGTATTCACATGTGTGTGCCTGTCACTGTTTGTGTGATGGAGTACTGTAGTCGGAGAACCAGCAGGAACCTGTCATCCACCATGTTAATGCTGGCTGGAAGGCAAACATGAAGATTAACTTAGAAACTTATAATAATAATACTTGAAAAATGGAGCAAAGTCTCTTTTTACAGTCCTTCCAACCAAGGCGAGGTTGTTTATCACTTTGGGAAGATGTTTGGTTGCCTCTCTTGTATGTCTGCTTTGGGCCCTTAAGCTGATTTAGCTACACAATCACGCTCTCTTCAAAGCATGTCAAGATTTTCCACGCACACTAATGAGGTAAATGGATGGCTTTTGTTTTCTCCACAGTTTTAACTTCCCCCAAAGTGCTCTCATGACTTATACAAGAGCTGTTGCGGAAATCAGCCTTGAGCATTTAATCAAATTTCTAACTCTACAGAGTGATCAATTCAAGCTGAAATATTTATCTGCCACACAAGCATACGCATGATCTTATATTCACACAGACGCACATGCATGTACCAGCTCAACAGCAACAAAAAATGAGGATGATGTTTGTTTTGCAGAAACAATGGGATTTTGCATAATACTAGTGTGACAAAAATGGTGCTGTGATTTTTTTTCTTTTCCTTTTGTAAATCTAATAAGACAGTGTGAGAATCATACAAATGAATCAGGCACCATAAGGTACCTGCTCTGATCTAATCACAGAATGGAAATGAAACGAATCCTTTGCCTCAGAAGAGGTACTTAGCGGTGATGTGATGTGAGAATAAAAGCTTCAATTTAAAAGCACTTAGATCTCAAAATTAAATGTTTTACTTGTAGACTTTGCAAGTGAAGCGACAGTTATTTTCAAAGTTTTATGAGATGATGTGAGTACACATACATTCAGGAATTTTAAAAGGATTCCCACCTCTTAATGGCACACAGTGGATCAAAATGGGTTTCAGCGCTCCAGACCTGTTTTTATGTGTTGTGTTTATGTATTGATTAACCAGTAAAGCCAGAGACGCATTTATGTGGAAGTGCTGTTATGTAAGATCCTCCTCTGACACCGGGCCACAGACAAGACAAGTTAAAGATTGGATTTGATTTTATGCATGCTGGGAAGAGAAAAACATCAATGTACCTTGTCCTTTTTTTTCCAATCCTGTCTGGATAGTACTTGTGCATTCAATCAATTTGCATATGCAAGCTACTCTAATCCTCCTCTTTGAGAACATAATCTTCTGTGTGTGTCGCAGTCTTACCATTTTGTCAGCTAAATATATACAATTCTGTTTGTGAGACCCATGACTTTTCTTTTCATTTAATTGCAGTTTTTGGCAATGAGAAGACTTTGCTAAATTGAGTTAATATAATAATCTCTCTATATAGTTATAGTTTAGTTACGGTTTCTATAACTGTGTTGTTGGAATCTGCAACTTCAAAACTCTTTTGACTTTGGAGAGTCATCACAGAGCAAAGTACAAGTTACTTTCAGCTGACGACTGCACAGCATTGCTGCTTGATTAGAGTTACAAAAAAGAAAAAAGAAAAAAGAGAGAGTTGGCACACTTTGTTGTGATAAATATGCTGCATAACTGCAGAGGTGGACACAACAGGATATGAGAATTCCTGTTTTTTCTTTCCACCATCACATAAAACCAACAGCTGGATGAAAGAAGCTTTAATGTGGTAAAAGTATTGAATCATTTACGTCAAGCAGAAGTGGGTCAGAAAAAAATTATTTTCCATGAAACTTTCCAACTGAACATCACAGATGACGCATACTGCTGCCGTGTAAAGACCGGAATAAACAAATAAATAAACAAACTCATATATCTATCTATATATCTATCTATCTATCTATCTATCTATCTATCTATCTATCTATCTATCTATCTATCTATATATATATATATATAT
>JAOWBL010000018.1:18354241-18373242 GCA_028564865.1 Zenarchopterus dispar
TAGATAGATAGATAGATAGATAGATAGATAGATAGATAGATATATGAGTTTCTTCCATATACTTTTATATATATATATATATATATATATATATATATATATATATATATAAAGTATATGTACATACATAACGCATACATACATGTATGCATTATGTTGTCTTAATATGATATGAAAAAATTGCCGCCAGTCTCCCCACTCTTGAAATAAACTTATATTTTATGACAACCTTGTAGATAAAGAGAAGGTTGCTGTGGGAGTGGGCAGATGAATGCTGTCAGTGAAATCAAAATAATGAAACATATCCAAGGATGAAGTGGGCCGCATTAACCAACACTGGTTGGTTAGTGCAGTCCTTTACCTTTGGTTGTTCAGCATTAACTTTCTTGCTGTGTAACGCCGTTGTTTAGTTGTTAAACTACTTTTGATGGTCACATCTCTACAATTATTGGATGGACTGATGTCTGTCACACTCACAGGGAGTAGACAAGGTCACTTTATTGTTGGGGTTTTTTTTTGTTAGTTTAACAGTGTGGGGGAGCTTTTTAAAGTTATTGCTTCTCCTACATGTTCTGTTTTGAATATCTGTATACTTTTTTCACTTACATAGTTTCAACAATATGTTGCACTTTTGTCGTATCAAACAATATATGAACAACTCTAATACTCTATTCACTCAAACTCTGTAACACGTCTTTTACTATTTTTTTGTTAAGTCCATATCTGAAATAGTTCAAATTTAAATAAAAGCCAAAGTAAGTGCCAGAAAGTACTAATTTTGATGAATGACCAAATTTAGATTTTTTTCTTTTAAACATGCTTTACAGAGCTAAAATGCTCTACTACTAAACCAAACACCAAACATTTGTGTCATTGATTATCTTTACCTGTTTCTTCCTATTTAAGGTCTCAGGGGTCAGCAACAGCCAATCCCTGCTGTTTTTGGGTCAAAGCCAGTGGTACACCTTGGACAGGTTGTCAGTCCGTCACAGGGCCAAAAACACACAAGTCAACACTCAGTTATTATTTATTACTTTTGTCAGTTTCCAGTTATGTCAGTGACCACTGAGGGTTTTTATGCTTTTTTTTGAAAGGGTACCAACAAATCTGTCAATGTGTCTGGATAAATAATCACACATTCATTGCTATGGGCTATTTAGAATAACCAATAAGCTTACCATGCATGTTTTTGGATGGCGTAAGGAAACAAGAGTACCTGGAGAAAACCCACCCAAGGACAGGGAGAATGTGCAAACACCAGAGAGAAAGAGTCCAGGCGAGATTCAGACCAGGAACCATCACTAGGAACCGGCATCAACCACCATGGCGCCATGCTGCCCTCATTTTCTGAGGTAAGTGGGTTCTTCATCTCAACCAAACAGCTCAGTGAACAACCTTCAAGAGTAATGATTCCATATTTTTGTGCCAGAGATGTTATGACCTCCAGCATTTGTAAAAGTGCATATGACTAGATAAGGAACTGTGAGCTGCACTTTAGGTTTAATGGTAGTGATTTGTAAGTTAACATGTTAAACTAGTAGAATGAGCATGCCATTAGCCCTGCTCTTACTTGTGCTTAAGTCATCACATACCCTTCATTAAGAAACATGTTCATGAAACTATAATTTTCTGGAGTATCACATCTAGAAATTATTGAGTCACAGTGAAATTAACCAGAAAGTTCAAGTCCTCAGTTTTCCTCTTTTTGGTTTACCAACTTAGGCCTGCATAAAGCTTGCCATCTCTTAACCATCTGTGGCCTATTTGGTCCTAAGTGTGTAAACAGCCGATTTTTCCAAAGATCACGAACCACAATAGCAGTGAAACAAACCAACAACATAACAAATGCATCAAAAACAAAACACAAACACACTGAATTTGCTAAAAGACAATTTATTAGTAGACACTCATCACCTGAAAATTGTCTTCCTGAAATACACCATGTGATTGGCAGTGTAAAATAAGGCAAAGGGCTTAAGATCATCTTTTCTGCACTTTAACACCAACAATAAGTTATACATTCACTTGTTACTGTGATTATGCTTTTGATAAATTTGTTCCACACACCCACATACCAATAAGACTTTATAAGCTGAAAGGCAGGGAGCGAGTAATACCCATCAGTATGCAATAGCTATTTTGGCCAAAGCTTGGCTAAACCTTCAGAGTGTAACTACAATTTACAAAAAAAAAAAAAAAAAAAAGAATTTGAAATGGCAAAAACCATCTTTGAACTTACAAAAGGTCAAATAAATTACCATGAAAGTATAGTGCCAGCAAAATTATTAAAGGTTTTTCAGAAACTGATAATATGTATGATGTATACTGTCAACTTATGAAACAGGAATTTCTCTTTCAAGCAAATAGATTTCTTTATAATTTTGTTACTGTGAATTAGATCCAATTCTACTTTTCTCTCATAGAAAGAAAAGCCTAACTATCATTTTGATAGTCTGTGCTTAGTTAAAATATCCAAATGAATTCGATTCAACTTAAATAATCTCCAAAGGGAAAATACATAATTGGATCATCTGAAGTTTAAAACTGAACAGAAACCTTAGTCTATTTCAGTTCAAACTGAGATAAATTAAGGTTTTTTTTTCAAAACAATTATACATTGATTCTTTGGGCTCTAAAATTTGCTAGCATGCACACAGCATTAGTGCACATTGTTACTGTGGTCTGAGCTGTATCAAATGGGAAATAAAAAAACTTACATATCTGTAGGTTTATAATATCACAAGCAGGATGTAGCTGCAGTAGATTTTAGTGTGCATTTACTGTATCTTCTGAAATGCAACAGCAAAGATTGTAAAACATCTAAAAAGCTTGCTCATTAATAAACACACACACACACACACACGCACACGCACACACTCACACAGAAGAGTTGATATAGGTTAAAAAAGTCATTAACAAGGATGGGTTACCAGGAGGAATGAAGCTCATTTAGCCAGAGTCTAATATCCTATTAAGAGTCAAACACATCAGGGAGAAATAATCAAAGAGCTCATTTCCAAAATTGTCCATATCCATTTTCATTTAACAAGATCTTTTGTTACAGCCAAATCACCAAATGTTATCATTACATCCACCACAGCTCCTTGTGCACCTTAATTTTGATCACTGAGTCTTGGGAGTTAAAGTTGTGGTTTTCCACTGGTGGATATTTTTATTTTGGAAAGAAACTCTTCAGTGACAACACTTTACACTGGTGTTACTGAAAGGATACATATCTATATTTGTGTATGCACTGACTGCATGTGTGTGTGGGTGTTTGTGTATTTATATTTTAGAAATACATAGAAAAATATATAATTATCTGAATGCCCATTACACAATTCTACACAGTAGAGTCAGAAAAGAAGCCTGTACAGTGATGGAGAATACAGGAGATGTGACACATACAGAGGGGCTGCTGGGTGGCATCTCAGGAGATCTGGGTGAGACGAATAAGTGAAGCCTGCTGGTGGATGACTCAATTTTATGCTTTCGCTTTTCCAGGTGGAGAGTTGAAATTGTACCTTTTTTGATGAAAACATTGATGAAATCAACTCAAAATATAAGTTTTATTAGTGTTTGCGTGTTTGCCAGCCTGTTGACTTTTGCCGATTGATCTTTATCGACAGAAAATGAATGACCGCGGCATAAAGAGACACTGACAACAACACTTTGCACCCTGCACGTAACTTGATGTCGTGCATATAAGGGCCCAGGAGGATACCTCCAATGACGGGCGAATCCGCAGCAGATGTGTTGGATTACAGCACAAACCCCAAACCGACAAGGTTAGAAGTATAAAAATGCTACAATAAGTGCACACAGCTTCAGAGTGGTCAGCACTTAACACAATTTAAAGATTAATACTATTTATAGAGTTACATTTTGTTATGATTTACATTTTGTAAAGCTGTTCACATGAAATATTTGTATTAGTATGCACTGATATATAGAGGTATGCTAATGCCTCACCTGCTGTAAGTCAAATAGCAAATGCAAATGTTATATCATAAAAGCAGTTGATTTTAACAAGTTGAGGTCAATGCTAAACTTCTGTTTTTATCATTATAGGTTGGAGAAAGGGCTGCAATATCAGAAACTCTCCAAATTTAGAAATTAGATTGGAATGTTTAATAAATATGCCAATGAAACCTTAAAAAAAAACAAAACAAACAAAAAAAAAACATTACAACTTCTACTTGACTTACAGTAAGGCATGTTTTAAAGCAGGCTGAGTAATAATAATAATGATAATAATTATAATTTTATTTTAATCTAACCATTTGTTGTACAAAATAGGTTTCTTGCATTTCAAGACAAATTACAGTATCGAATCCGACAGCAGATGAACTAGTTTGTCCCACAGTTGATTTAAGAAAGAAAATAATCTGGTAAAAATGTAGTAAAAATCAGCTTTTGCAATATTTAGAGAAAGCTTGGTCTCTGATACAGACAGACTCAACAACCCAAATGAGCATGTGAGTGCATGTCTTCATGTAGAGATTACTATTATGGCAGAAATGTAGACGAAGTGGAATGATTTAAGAATCTTGAGAGGAGTCGATCAATATAAATCTTTGAAAGGCTTAGAGTAGTTAAACATCAGATAGTCCATATAGTAGAAGTCATACACTCGCTGTCTCTCCAACATGCTGACCTGTGAAAAGTATTTTTCTGTGATCTCCATAGAGGTCCGCTTGTCGCTTGGGTTCCTGTCTTTAAAACTGGGTAGTGTGAGGTTGGGTGGTGCCCTAATGAGTCGCAGGAGGAAGTTGGACTCTTCCTCCATGTTTTCAAACTTGCCGATAAAGTCGTAGTCAATGAGACAAGGGTGGCAGAGCTGGTTTACTTGCTCCCAGTGGATATCCATCCCCACAGGTCTGTGGACGTCCAGCAGGTACTGGATAAATTCCTTGAAGGTGACCCCGCTGCCTGTCTTGAGGGCTTCCTCAGAGGGGTTTACCCTGTATTTGGAAATTATGGGTTTCCCAAACAGAGAGTGGTAGTAGTCGTTAGGATTCTCAAACTTATCCCTGTAAGCTGACACGACTCTCTCCAAGGGCTTACGGACAAACAAGACTTTTTTGTAGGTTTCCAGGCGGTGCATGATTTCTTTTCGGTTAAAGCTATCAAGCGTCTTCAGGTACCCACCATAGTGGACGGTGTCATGTTTAATGCTGTGAGCATTGGAGGCCTGGCCTGCCAGCACTATGAGGGTCCTCTTCCAATTGGAGCAACCTGCCTTGGGTACTTGGCAGTACAACAGCTTGTACTTGTCCTCCACAAAGAGGTGTTTCACATGATTGCGTGTGATGGTTTTTGAGATGCTGCTTTTGTACTTTGCACAGATGTCCTTCATCAGCTGCTGGCGTGCACCAATGATACTGGAGAGCTGTCTCCAGCGTTCTTGGCGAGCGGAGCCTGAGGCACTGGAAGAGGAAACTGGAGAGGAAAAAGAAGCTAGGGCTGAAGACGTAATTGAAGATGAGGAGGAAGCTGAGAAAGCAAAGGGTGAAGACGAGAAGCCTAAGGAGACATTATTTTTGTTGTGAAGGACTTGTGGACTTGTTTTTAGCAGTTTGCGTTGTCTTTTGGTGACATGAAGGGAGCCCATATCCTGTTCCCGAGACATAGTGGGGGCCTTCTGACGGTTCTTCTCAAAGTGTGGGAACTGCATTGGAAGGATGGGGCTGGACAGGATGCTTTCTGGAGCTTGGAGGCCATGATAATTGTCAGATCTGTGTCTCTCGTGGTCCTGAGTGGACAGAGTCTGTGAAAGAATGACACAACGAATTAAAGAAAACAGCAGCATACACATGTTACAACAAAACAAAACAACAAAAGTCTTAATGTAATGATAGCTAATGCATACAGGAAGAGGGAGTTTATTGTTTTCGTTTAATATTTAGGTATGTTTGAACTTTCTTGCCTGAGAAAGAGGAAACAATTTATATCCAGCTCAATTCTTAAAATGGCCACTTGATGGTGCTGTTTAACTACAGCTTGAACAAAGGTCTTCCTTTCTTTACAAGTAAATGTCACAGACTACCCTATGCCATACCTGACCTATCAATAAACTGAGTTGTAATACCATATAAATGTCTTATAAACACATAATGGAGGCTCTAAATTAGGATCATCCACTCCCTGATAACCATCGGATGACGCCCACGGCCATCATGCATTCTGACATTTTATTTCAATTAAATGTTGTAATGGCATCATAAAGCCAATGGACTAGATGTATAATTTTAACTTTACAGCAGACTAGGTGATGGGGCCATCACGGGAGTGGGGTCTCCCCCTTCCTTACTTAAAACCATGTTCTTTCATCTGCAGGGACATCTACATGGGGAAAAAAGGAGTTTCAGTAATGTGCGAGGTGTCAGGCACCCATATACCATACATCGCATTTATTCAGGGCTCAAAATGGTATAAGTCTCTCACTGGTGCTAATGAGTACAGCAGTGAGAAAGCTTGGATTAGTTATGAGAACACAATATAAGAGCTTGTTTATTAATTGTGTGCAAGTAAAGTGCAACACTGCTGTCTCTTCAGCTACCTGAACCACATACTCTTTGCTCCCTTTGGATTCATATCATTAATTAACAGATCAAACCCCCTTTTTTAAATTCTACTCTTTGATATTTTATTTTATTTGAGAAGATGTAAACAAATGCACTAATTTCAAATTTTTTACTGTGCAAGTAACAAGTCTGACAATACATGAGACCAAAGCATGAACGAATGTAGATACAAAGGGATGAAAAACCTTCAGTAGTCATCTGGGGGCGGTAAGACTTGAGAAATCTAGAGATTTTAATTTTCTTCTTAATCTTAAATCTTACTTTTTCCCCCACAGAAAATAATTGTCAAGTTTATCAAAGTGTTTTCCCAGTAATCACTGTAACCCTTATTGTGCTAGCTGAGCTTCAGTAACAATCGGTTGATGCAAGATCAAACAGTTACTTTAATCAGAGCTAACCTAGTAATTAAACAAAACAAAAAGAACAATAACACATTATTTGGTCTGCTTCATTGGCAGCAAAGAGAGACGCTCAAGGGTCTAGAGAGAAGTATTCATGTGGCTGAGCGGGAGCAGTAAAGTGAGGATGAACAGTCCTCTGAAGAGCTGTGCAGGTCAAATCTGCAGATATGGAAAACAATTGTTTCAATTCAGCGGAAAGACTGAATTTCAGTATTTCACTTTTTCTATTATTAATGAGTATGTAATTTGTGTGTAATTAAGTAATGACGTAAATGCTTTGCATAATTGTTTCTTGTGTGTGCATTTATTGGTTTTGTGTGACTTAAAAATAATCACAAATAAGGGGAAAAAAAGTTTTTATGGTAGATGAGGAAAAAAAACCCACTCTAGGTCACACCCTGAGAAGCCTGTCCTTGTTCAGCTTCGTTCACTCACTGAACTGACTGAACGCACAGTGTGAGGCCAGCTTCTCTACACAGATGTTATCAGACTTGTTGAGAGCTACAAGGCTGACAGTCACTTCTTCTTCTTTCTTGCTTTTTCTTTTGCTTTCATTTTTTTAAAATAGATAACAGGTGGGAGCAAACTGTATGTCTGCGTATTGGGAGAAATGGAGTAAACACGTACCTCCCTGGACTGCCGTGGCGTGCTTCCAAGCTTCATGTCTGAGGAGAGAAAGAGTGGGAGAGAGAGGGGAAAAGACAGGGAAAAAAAATCAGTGCTTATGTAAACAATCTGTTTTTTGTTCTTGTGAAACAGCTAATATAGGTGCTTTCGATAAATCAGATACTCCAATAATGCAATGCTTTCTGTCACATTTAATTCTGGTTCCCAGAAATCCAATGATGCTTTACTAGTGCACAAAGAGAAGACAGGTGGCTCTGCCTGCGTAATGACTTCCAAAAAGCATAAAAAGTTGGTAATGGAGTTGCGATATTGGTTGTAAAGAAACAAAGCTGAGTAAAACAGAAAATAGCAAAAGAATTAAAAGTGTATAATTTGCAAAAAAGAAGCAATAAAAGAAACACTCAGAAAGATGCAGTTTTGTTGAGTTTTTTTGAGGACAGAAGGAAAACATGGAGATGCACAGATGGGTTTTGTGGCAGGCTGGGGGTGGGGCGGGGGGGAGGATCAGTTGGGATGTGTATTGGCAGATGTGCAGCAGCAGGACAGACGATGCGTTTAGTGGTCTGTCTCCAGCTGGACATCTCCTTTCCTAAGGTTCCCCCCTCGTGCTGATATGTAATCAGGCTGACAGCTCTGAGTGGGGCTGCATGGCTGCTGACGGGGGGACCGAAGACACCTCTGCTTGAGTAGCCTGTCACTTCCCATTTAAGAATGGAAGCGAGAGGAACCTGCACAAGAGGGTTGGGGGAGGAGGGTGGGGGTCTTACTCACACTTAAACATGCCTCAGTGGGGAGGGAATGAAACATGTTGCGCTGATGCAGTGCTGTTTTAGATTTGTATGCACTTGAGAGATTTTTTTTGCCGCGTGGCTAAATCTTTGTCTTCATTTTTCTGAACAGCAGCATAAGGGTCAAAAGAGGGGGATGGAGAGTGGGAGATGGGGTGGTCAGTGTGGGAATACCACTGGTGTGACATTTTCTGATCTTGTTTCAGATCCTGGTGTGCTACTAAGTCACCTAACACTAATGAAAGAACAGGTAGGATGCACATCTTTGATTTCGGTTTACACTGCCACACATGAAGAGCATGAATATTTATCACAGCGCACACTGATACCATTGCCAAGGAAACACATCCGAGTGCAACAATAGCAACGCTCCTTCGGTGCATCTGCTGTTCTAAACCGATGAAGCAGCACCAGCCCCCTCCAGCCCTGAGCAACTTGTCGAGACACATGCTTGGTTATTGATCTTGAAAACCCCATCAAAGTGGTAATTGAAATCTCCAAAGGTTTAAACGGTTCCTTCTAAGAGGCGTTGTGTCTGGCCCTTGTTACAAGTTTGTCACGGTTGTTCATGTCAATCCCCTCTCACTTCTTCCCCTCCCCTTTGTATTTTCACACTGTGAAGCCGAGTATAATTTGACACACTTTGGTGTATAATTCTGCTGTACCGTAAGGACATGCTGGACCTGTTCAGCACTCTCTCACAAAGGTGTCTTGTTAAAGTTGGTGCAAAAATCAATCGGACAGAGCTTGATTTTATATTATAAATCAAATATTACAACTGATTGCAAACAGAGTGTGAATTCCGGCTCTGAAAGAACAATTTTTCATATTAAGTTTTACAACAAGAGTAACATTTTCCGTGACAGAGTATAGATAAAACAAATAATATTACTATGTAAACGTAATTTCAGGGGGATTTGTAAACATCATTTATCTCTGTAGTATCCAGTCGGTTGAGGCTAATAGTTTCTGTTTGATTGCAATTTCACACTCACTCAATTCTACTCAGTATAACTATGCTATTGATTTTCACTGCTGCGCAGTGAAATAGTGATAGATTGTTCAGAGGGAAGCATCATTGTATGAGATGCAAAAAATTCATCCCAGTAATCCCACATACAAATAGTTGCCACAGGAGAAGCCTAACCTTTATGATTTATTTTTGATGTTACATTGAACAATATTAAATTGAATGTTTCGAATTTGGTATAATTTGGACTTGTGTGAGGGGTCCTTAAAGTTTAATTTATCCAGATTTGGTCACTTTATGCCCCAACATCACTTTATTGAACATCAGCATGCTGTTTTCAAAGTTTTACATGACACCACATATGAAGCCAATTCCTGACACTTCAGGTGGAAAAAAGATGGTTGTTAAATTGTGTTTTGACATTCAAGTATTTCTGGTGAATTTTGCTGATAATGGAAGATGACTGAGAAGCGGGATCAGCTTTTTAGACTCTCCTCTGTTGCCCTCTAAAATAACCTTGAGCAGACACTTCTCTTTCAGAGATACAGCCTGTGAATATTCATGCACATCCCAGCATTACTGCATTATTCACAGAGGCAAGGTCCAGATCATTAGCAGATCCATTATCACGCGCTCCTCTGTAATGTCTTTGTACAGCTCTCTAACAGAGACATACATCAAACATCAACTTTCCCCCATCACAGCCAATGAGAAGGAGCAAAATACAGAGACAATGTGAAATAATGAGCTTGTTAAGTGAAGGCTCGAGGCCCCGTGTTCCAGCAGAACTTGTTAAATTCTTATTTTTGACCACAGTGCAGGAGGGAGCGAGAAACCAGACGAGGCGTGTCCTCTTCCTGCCCACTATTCAGCCTAAGCAGTCATGCTGTGCCACCATAAACCTTTCATTAGTCATTCAACACACTGAGACACTGTGACCCCAACCAGCTGCACTCCCTTCTCTCCCAGAAAACCACCCACACTTGCACTCTGCACAACTGATCCTCCTCCACTTAACTCTTTGTGGGAATATTAGGCATGGCTGCTCTGGGGTGGTTTATTAGAGTAAAAAGACTGAAGGCATTTGAGCTTTAAGCTCTGGTCCATTGATGTTCTAAGTTCTTGCAGTAAGAGATGAAACAATGCTTGAGATGGTGCTGAATTCCTCCAGGGTTGGCAAAAGAGAGCGGCTGCGGTTGGAGGAGGTGACAGGTGAGCAGTCAGTGATTTGAGATTAAAGGTGTGCTTGAAGATGCTCTTTAAAAGCCAGACAGCAAGTGTTCAATATCTGGGTGCATCATCATCAGAGGACTGAGTTGTGGCAGAAAGTTTGAACAGTTTAAGAGTTTGTTTGCAACAAAAATGAGACATTTTTGCTGTGTAGTGATCTCTGCAACAGGTCTGGTTCCAGTTTGTTAGCATTAGGCGCTTCTGTTTGACCACGCCCAAAAGCACAGATAAAGCTTTTGCACAGCTGGCAGAAGAATATCGAAACAATGCAAAACATTGAACTGGATAGACTTGCACCAAGTCCGGCATGCTGAGGTTTTTTCTTCTTCTCTGCATTGGCTAAATGTTGGGTGATCGTAGACGGCTTGGACCAGTTTCAGTCCAGTTGAACATATATGCAGGTCAATTTACAGCAGCGTTATCTGGGTGTGTTAGTCTGACAATAAGTTCAGCCTACTTTGATTTCAACGAGACTAAGATTTCAGTGAGAATTTTGTAGTGATTTATTTTCTCATTGCCTGAGCAGTAGGAGATAAAAACTGAGTTTCTATCAGATTTTATAATATAAGAAGTGAAGAAACTGCCAAGTTTGGGTGGTAAACCTTTGTGAGTTTGATCATATGAGGAACATTTAGGACATAAATATAACACAAAGAGAATGGTTGTCTTTGAATGTGGCCCTGTGATGGACTGGCGACCTGTCCAGGGTGTACCCCTGCCTCTCGCCTGAGACGGGCTGGGATAGGCTCCAGCAGACCCCCGTGACCCGGACATGGAGCAACGGGTTTAGAAAATGGATGGATGGATATAACACAAAGATTATTAAAGTGGCTTTGGAGATATATTGATTGTTTAACTTACATACTTCTGTTTGAGGACATTTACGCACAGACTTACAATCACTTTATTTATACAATCACTGCAGCAACCCCGTGTTAGTGGCTTTTGGCGTTTACATGGATCCACTTGTGAATTGTCTCAGTTAGAATTTGGTAAACTTAGCTGCACTTTAAAACAATGCTCCCTTAACCAAACCAGTTTGGTCCAGTTACAGAGTAGTTAACAAAATGTGCTTTACAGTTCAACCTGGTGTTAAAACCCTACATGAAACAGAGTGACCTCTTGAACCCTGCTGTACTCGTGCCTCACTTCATGTCGACCACTAGATTCCTCCTTTCCTGTTTGTAAAATCTGATGTACAGATTTAAGGTTTAACAAGAGTTAAATAAATGTTCTTAACACAATGAGATGTTTGTCATGCAACACACTATTTTTGTTACTATTTGCCCTCTTTTAGCTCCATGCAGTAAGAACATCTGTGAAATAAGAACAACAATAAAAATAGAGCATTTAATTTCACTTTGCTGACTTCAAAGGCAAAATATCAAAAACTGTATTGTACCTAACAACTCTGAGGTTAAATTTCTGTTTGTAGTTTCCATTTTGGGACTCCACTGCTGAATCAGAGACTGTAAATTAAAACTAATTTCAGCATTGGCTTGATCCATGCAGTGATATCAATAAATCCTCAACATCAGGGATTCTCCAGCTGTTATTGCAAAAGCACGAGTCCTCCACACAGGTCAGGTACCACAGTATTTAATTATTGCATTATTACACTTGCGGGTCCTTGCTCTGTGTCTCAAATATTCATGTTAAATAGCGTCTTGTTTATTTCAAGCACAAGATAATAACAGACTTTAGCTTTATGAGCGTCGATTCGCCTCTTGACTTCTCGCCTTGTTCCCTCAGTTCCTGCTGCTCGCCAGTGGAGGTTAATGAAGGTCACCAAGGACAACGGCTGATAGAGCTGATGAAAGCACGCGATATTAATGTGATTTTATAATACATTTATAAGAGCCTAAAAATAGCAGTGTGGAAACATAGCACAGGTGCTGTGTGCAGTTGAGAGAATGAGTGTATGGTGATGTTTGACATTATTTTATTTTGTTTAGCACAGATAAGAGCTTTTATGAGTTGTAGCTTCAAATAAAAATCAAATTTTTTTGTTTGTTTGTTTTTCAGGCTTGCTAGGATATGTACAAACCTACGTCTTGACCTTCCTCCTAAGCCTCATTCTGCAGTGGCCAGTACTGAATGGACAGATTGTGCACAAAGCCAAATGTGAGCATCACATCCACCTTTGACTGCGATTCAAGGTCAGGTCTTGTGACTGTGCGTAACTCGCCAGGGATGTGGTCTTTACGTTGTGGAAATTTAAATGAAAAAGAGGACACTTCCGCTGACATCCCACTGCATTAAATCACTGCGCTGTCGACAGAGCATAAATAACACATGGTTCAGCTCATAATTGTCTGCAGAAGAGCATCGAGCTAAGCATACAAAGAAGGTGAAAACTGAGCTCAGCAGAAGGATATATGATGCTGAACCACCACCTTTGCACTATTTTAAGAGCATCTTCGCTTGAGGCAAGACAGCAGTTCAGCTCATGTATGATCACTTTGATCATCTCGCCAAGTTTTGAGTTTATGAAAGTGTATATTATGAAACACTGCACAGGATAAAGTATGCACTGTTTTAAAGACAACCAGTTTGAAACGTGCTTATTAAGACATTTTTTTAGACACAACGCACAATCTTAGAGTGAAGAAATAGTTGCAAGTAGTTTTTTTTCCCATCTAAACTGACTGTACGGCGATACACAAATAAAACCTTTTATATTGAGCTAAAAACAAATTGTGAAACATTATTTAATGATGAAAAATACCTCTCTGGTGTAATGGTGTAGGTAGCAATAATAATCTGACTCATGTTATAATTTGCTCCAGTTTCAAATTTCTTTTCTCATGGTGCGAAGCTGGGCGCCACACGCAGCAGGAGAGAAAATAATGAATTAGGATGTTAGGAGGATGCTGGAGCCAGGGTTCAAATATGGCACAATTCAACAACAATCTATTCTCAGTCGATCCTACTTGTGGTACTTTCAGGGTTGGGACATGCACACACACACTTCTCAGGGCTGATTTCCATGGAAACAGAGAATGAGAGCAGTGTGTGTGGGGGGTGTGGTGGGAGGCGGCTTGTTTTAATACCATGTAGAGGACAGGGTCTGGCAGCTGCGGCATGACGGATGTGTAAACAAATGCTACCTGTCAGCTGCAAACTCAGGGTTAAGTGAATTATCTCAGCCGAAACAAGGTGCAGGAGGCTTTAATTGGCACATATCTTATTTAGATGCTGCACAGGTCTGGATGTATTGGTTCAGAGTGAACACACACGGGAGTGTACCTTTTGCAGATCCACTTGCAGATGACAATAAGAGCCATGTTGGATTCAAAAAATAAGAGCTACAGGAAAGTTTGGAAACCATCTAGTAAAAGCTACTAGCAAAGCAGGAATTTGGGTTCATAGTCAAGCGTGCACGTACACACTTGAGTATAATGAAAATTTCATATGTCGAGGAGCCCTGCAAAAACAAAGAAAAGATGAAAACACCAAACAGGAAAGAAGTAGCACTAACAAAACTTTATAGACAGATGTAGAATTTGAGAATCATTTGGGAATTATGTGCAAAGCGTGTTTGAATAACCTGCTTTTGTAGCATACTAATAAAAATAATTACTGCCTTCCACAAAAACAAGTTGCCTAAAATCCTCCTTCTTCTACCAGTACTGGACGTCTGTGCTTTCAAACTATTCTTCATCGCAGCATGAAGTCATAAAGTATTTAAAATACAGAAATGACACACCCATGCACAGAGTTCTAATTAACTCCACTGTGTCCTAGAAAGAAATTAATTATAGGGAAATAATTTTCCCCTCCAGTTTCTCAGAGAGGAGAAACAGCTCATCGCTTACAGCCAACACAAGCTTGACACCAACAAGTGCTGTGAGCGACAACCTTTGCTAATCTCTAAATAAAGTACCACAAATAGACACAAAACATCTTGTGATACCACACTCTGAGCAATGCAAGTTTGATGTACAGCTGTTCTGCTGATTGCACTCCTCACTCACATTTTCTGGTAATAACTTCTTCTGGCCCCACATGAAGAGCACGCACAATTGTAATACAGTGACTACTAACCGCAGCGCCACTTTCCTACCGCCTTGCTTTTACAGGACAGCCACATACAGGAGGCCTGGCATCAGCAAAGGCTTTATTTCCCTTATCCTTATTGCATGCTATATTCAAATAGATATATATACAGCATATGGGAACTCAAAAAGGCTTGAAAACCTGCATATTCAGCCAGTTAAGGCACAGTTAAATATGCGAGAGCACATCGTTTCCTCCGACTCTACCTGAAGGGGAACAGATAAAAAAAAAAAAACCTGATACAATTCAACATCTGTCTTTTCTCTGAGGGCTGTGTGAATGGTATTAAAAAAATACGAACTGGTTATGTCATTTGCTAAAAAAGGACAAGAACTGAAAATAAAGTGTTCTGAAAATGCCCTCAAATAGTATCATTATATCCTCCTCCACTTTTCAGCATCCACCATGTGTATGTGTGCATACACATAAATTAATAAATATATTTGTTTTGAAAGCAAGATAGTGGCTTTTATTGAAAAAAGGTAACTTGACAAAATCTTAAAAAAAAAAATAAAAAAAGAATAATACTTCAACCCCCAGTGCTGTATTTTGTTTTGGTTTTCTTTTCACGAGTCCTTTCAGAGCTTTGTGCAGTGGCTTTGGAAGGGATTGAATGACTCTTTTGAGTCTTTTTCCTACACATTTTTATTTATTTCTTTATTTCTTGTAGATTAAAGTCACCGCCAAATCCTTTTATCATAACCTGTTGCCACACTGGTGGGGAGCCTCTGCGCTGTGAGCAGATGCTGCTATGTCTTCGTTAAGCCTCGCCGCTGCCCTGTTCACCTCCATTTGCAGTGAGATTGGGAACTGAAATTGGCCCTGTCACTGTTTACGCTGGCCCCTCATTTGAGTTAGCTTCACGTTCCCTTACACACCCGTTGTTTTTCTGTCAGAGCACTACTGATTACAGCTCGGACTGATGAGTCCAGACATGTGAGTAAAGCACAGGGATGGCGGCTGAATACCAAGTCAATAGTTAGGGGACAGCCTGGACACTGACGGATCTGCAGCGTCAGCATTTATCATCAGCCTACTGTTCAGGTCGTGCACACGTGGACAAAGTTGTTGGTACCCCTCCAATAAATAATGAAAAACCCACAATGGTCACTGACACAACTCAAAACTGACAAAAGCAATAATATGTTATAATTTAATAACCACGAACTAAAAAAAAAAAAAAAAACAGTCAGATTTTGAATTGTAATTCGACAGAATCCATTGAAATTTTCTTTGAAATGCTTCCCCAGATTTCTGTGTTGATGATATTTAAATAACAGTATGATAATGATTCAGATAAATACTTATGTAATACGAACGTGTGCATCATGAATTACTGTCACTATTAAAAACTGATGAAGTCACTGTGGATTTATGATATATAATTACATATTTCCCTCTGACTAAAACTCTTGCTGGAGAATCTATTTGCACTTTTCTTTATACTTGAATTACTTTTTGTTCAAATCAGCTGTACTTTGGTTAAAGTTTATGTAAAACAAACTGAGGCAGAGTTGTTCTCATTAAAATCTTTTGCATGTTTATAAGAGCTGAAATCCAGAAAACATTATTATATATTAATTTATCAATCATTTATGAAGCAACTGTGGTTTGAATTCCTGACATGACTCATATAAACTCAGTGACTGAGGTGTAGAAATTCAGTACTTTCTGTACTTATTCAGGTTTAAAACATTATGAGTCATGCTTGAGTTGAGGACTGCTTAAACACAAACCACAATCAGGAAAAGCTGGAAAGATATAGAAACGCAAATTTTAAAAAGGCAAAAAAGCAGCTTTCCTTACATGTACTTTGACTTTTATTTGCTTAAAAACATGAATTCAGAAATTTCACATTTGTCATAATGTTTTTTTTTTTACACATTCTAAAAAAATCATGATAATGGGGGAAATCTAGGGCTGGTAAAGGGGTGAAAGAAAAATAAAATGATGTTATTTCAAAACAGATGATTATAATCTTTATTTGAAGAGCAGTATGCATAAAAAGCTGAGTTTTTAGTTGAAAATATAGGGAAAGAATCTCCACTTCAGCACCGAATGTCAAAGATCTTCAAATTAAACCTATGTTCTTTTAAATCAAGACTGGTTGGGATTTTTCATATTTCCCCCTCAACAGGGAGTATTATTATTTAATGATTCAAAGAATTCATTTCAGTGTGTTAAGCTGGAAACCTGTGAACTTTAACACCTCAGAGAGTGTTGAATGAATCGTGATTATTCATGAAAAGTTGATATAACCACATGGGAGAGTGATTACTTCTGACTTTTGTCAACCGCCATAATCTAAAATTTTAGATGAATTCTTACTGTACCAAAAAAAAAAAAAATCATGTTAACCCTTTAACTGCCTGCCTAACCATATGGTTGAGGTGATTCTGGGTCACTATATCTCAATGAGAGGAGTAGGGCAATTAAAGGGTTAAACCTTTCTAAACCTGGATGAATTATCACTTTTTTTTTTTTGTAAGAAGTAGTCACCAAAGACAAAAATGACCACGCAGATTCTTGTCAAAGAAAATCCAAAAGTCAAGCTCAGTCTTAGTTTGGGGTTGAATCGGTGCCCTCAGTAAAGGTCATTTGCAATTCTATGAGGGCAGCATCAATACAGAAAAATTCAGTGAAACTTTGGAGTCAGAAATTCTGCCTTCAGGACATTTTTTTCCTCCCTCAAGCCCATGCATTTTTCAACAAGGCAACACAAAACCACATTTTGCCCAAAGTACAAAGATTCATGTGAAAAGAAGACGTATTGGTACTGGACCGGCCTGGCGGCAGTGCTGACCCAACAGAGAATATGTGGAGAAATTTGAAATGGAAAAAAAAAAAAAAAAAAGCGATAAAAACCTTATACTCTTTGACAGCTTAACCTTCAAGCGACCGATTGGGGTCATATATGACCCCGGGCATATATTTTTGGGCACCATTTTTCTAATTTCTATCAGAACAAAGTTTTCTACCAGGAATTTATCTGGAATCTATTTGTCCTACATTTCTTCATATTATTTTGGAAGGATCGGCTGATCTATGTGGCAAATATAATCCAAACTTATGCAGGATCACTTATGACCCCGGGAAGATCTATGAGATTTTTTACATTATAGTTTCAGGTGATATTGTAATTTGCCAACTATAATCATTATATCTTACTGTTTTACACAAAGAAACTTTACTTTTTATGATTTATTGTTTTCATTTTTGATGCAGAGATGTAACAGACAAGGGTTGCCTAAATAAATGTAATATCCTCTTGAGACCCAGAATATAATTGTATGTCCTCTGGAGTGAACATTAGTTTTTGGTTTATATATTTTGACACATTTGAGCTACCCTACTAAGCCCTGATGTGCTTTGTAGAGGACATTCTGGCCTTTCAAATGATATCTGGTGTGTTTGGGTGGGATAAGAGAAACTTTGTTTTCATCATGATACAAAATATGAAACTGCAGCAAAACGCACATGCCAGAAAAACAGAAAAAGTAAGTCAAATACTGTTGTGATATTGTTTGTTTACCTATGGCAATCATATATTTTCTTGTTTAGGAACATGTGAGGAATTATAATTTGGTGTCAGTCCATTTTGATTTCGAAGTCTTACCATTTATTACAGAGGAATAGTTCTGTTGTCAACTACTGTAAAATCTAAAATAAAATTATTTTTGTAAATTTCTAAATTGTGAGTGTTTGTTTTAGCTCCAAACAGCCAGGACATCACAAAAACAGGTTATATTAAAAGACACTTTTTTTCCTCAGGTCTCAGGAGGATATTGTTCAATCAGTGTGTGTTTTTTGGCTTTTCTGTTTAAAAAAAAAAAAAAAATCACATTTCATACCTTAACACATAAAATAATGGACACACAAATTAGAGAGTGAAATAAAGATGAAGAAACCTAAAAAAATCATTTATATAGAAATATTCCTATATAAAGCCACTGGGGTCACAAATGACCCCACTCGGTCATAGTAGTCACCCAAATAGCTTGGTCACTTCAGGGTTAAGGAAGTGTTTGCAGGAAGAACAAGACAAAATGGAAACTGAAAAATGTAATTTCTTTTTAGCATTTATGATGAAAGTTTTATTATTTCAACTCTTTTGCACTGTTGACAAGTGAAATTAAGTTTTCTGATTTTGAATTGTGCATAACTTTCATTTTCAAACATTTGTAGATTACAACATTGACACCTCAAACAATTTGTGAAACTTCCATATTGCACTATTATATATATATATATATAATATTATATATATATATAAAATAGTATATATATATATATAAACTATATATATATACAGTATATATATATATATACAGTATATATA
>JAOWBL010000018.1:18373342-18384564 GCA_028564865.1 Zenarchopterus dispar
TAAACTATATATATATACAGTATATATATATATATACAGTATATATATATATATATATATATATATATATATATAAATATATATATATATATATATATATATACATATATACATATATATATAAACTACTACTAGAAATAATCAAAAGTGTTCTGACAGGAGAGGATTTAATGATGAACACAATGCCTCTCCAACCTGATCTCCCTCTACGATTTCTATTTTACATGATAAAGGCAGGATAAGGGCCAATATTTACAATTATCAGCTTTATTTGCATCTGACTCCAATTAGAAATTGTTAACTAAAAGAAATCATCAGACGGGCTGGGATAGGCTCCAGCAGACCCCCGTGACCCAGAAATGGAACAACGGGTCAAGAAAATAGATGGATAGAAGAAATCATCAGCTTTTTTTGCCTCCCATGTTATATAGCAATAACTTTAGTGGATTCTTTTCTTAGTGGCTGCAATTGACAAGTTATGGTCAACATAAAAACATATACCTTTGGAATTTTTATGTAATGTCATGATTCCTGTAGAAATATTACTTTTTGGTGCATTTAAGCACCTCTCCCTAAACACAACCTTACAGAAATAGCTTAATGTCACTGACGTGCAAATACCAGAGATTGATTAGTTGTCATGAGCAAATATTATATTCTGAGCTGTGAATAAAAGGAACAGAAATAACACCCTAACAACCTGATTTTTCTGCGAGTGGCCTTGAATTTGTGCATCGTTATCATGCTTGCCAGCTCAGCTCTGAGGCTCCAGCCACCCACAGACAGGACCATTCCAGGCTTCACAGCAACTTCTGATTAGCCTAAAGCACTTTTCTGTTTTGCTCTGACTCGCCTCTGGTCTTGCCACTGTTTTCTTTCACATCCCCTCCATTATTATTCTTTTTCCCTTTAGATGCTGATCCCATGCTCCGTTCTCCTCAAAGTCTCTTATCGCTTCTCTCTCCATCCGACTCCTCTTTGGTGCATCACTTCTGGCCTCCAAACTCCAACCTATAATTTCCTTTTTCTACTTCTGCTGCCCTCTGCATCACTCCCCATCCACTATTTATGATAACCAGTATAACCATAAAAACAACACCAAAGACACATGCAGCATCTGTTTCAACTTCTTCTGGGGACGATTTCTTCCTGTTCTCAGTCTAGGCTGGTAACAACACTGAAAATAACTACTATAGCACTTTGGTAACTCTGCACTTTTTGCTTTTGCAGAGACCTTTTGTGCCAGAGTGCGTTGTGTGCTTGAGCTCTGACAGGCAGTGAGGTTCATGCGAACTTCTGAACACAGCAGCACTCACACACGTCCTCTACAGATCTGTGCTAATGAGAAGGCTGCGCTCGCGTGTGTATGTGCATGCTGCAATGGGGTGTCACACTGACTGACACTCCTTTATGCCTGAAATAACTCCTGCACACATCAGGTGGCTGTTGCTCTCTACGGTCCCCAGAGCTGAGGTGTCATTTAAGAAGCACTTGTTTTTCCTGAAGCTTATGCAGCTGACTGCCACTATTGTAGAGAATCAAACCAAGAATAAAGGTGTTGAGGGGTGGGGTAGGAGTGGGTGGAGGGGAAGTTGGAAAGGGAGATACTGACAGTTCATATCACAAAAAACAAAAAAAAAGTTTCAAATTTTTAGCTAAAATTAAAGTGTTTTTGAATTGTTTTCTATGTACAGCATATGTTTTGTGGCTCACAAAACTCCCGTTGTTTTGGATAATTAAGAAAACTCTTGAACTGTTTCTGTGCTTCACAGATATGTCAGTGTTTTTGCTGCATATGCTTTGCTAGTGCAGAAATCTAAAATAGGCTTTCTTGTCACAAACTTGAGTCTTAAACGGAGAGGCTGGCAACAATATATAACTCAATGAGCTCCAAAAAAGCAAGAACTCTCAGTTTTTATACACACTTGATTGGTGAAACGTCTGGGCAGGTTAATCTACAGTAATGCTCTGAAAATCAGACAAAAACCATCTGCAGCAAATCATCTCTGATGCCACAGTACTTGTCCGGTGAGACGCTGGGCCTGCGTGACTACCTGGTTTCATTTAGGATGCTCACTGAGCCACAAGCCCTCCCTCGTTCTGCTCTTTTCTTCCTCCGTCAGGGAAAATGCCAGCGAGGTGTAGAGAGAGCCACGCTCTGCTCCCAGCGCCGGTAATTTGACAGTGAGCAGAGACTGGGCAGAATAATTGGAATAGCATTTATGTGTCTATGTGACACTGACAGAGAGCTCGGCATTTAATGTGTGGAACTGGAACTCAAGGAAATGCGGCAAGCCTGAGAACCCTGGAATAGATTTCACGAGTTGTCTTACTCGAGAAAAAGTGGACTAATCAGACAAAGTAGACATGACTTTTTGTTGCAACTGCTGATCTATTATCTGGAATAAAAGAAAAAACAAATAGAAAAAATAAAAGTAAGAAAACCATCAGTCATAGCTGGGGTTTTCTGATTATTAATTTTGGGCTTAACTAAGTCACAAGTCTGGCGGTTTTAACAGAATTTTTCGGAAAGCCACTATCATTGTCATGGTCCTGGTATTTGATGTTTGGGTTTATTTACTTCTGTCTGTGTTATTCTGTTTTAGCTTTCTTGTGCTGTTTTAGATTTCTAGTTTGTATCTTCATTTCCTGTCTTGTCCTGAAAGAGCGTTTCTCTTTTGTGTGGCTTCTTGTTTGACTTCCTCTGTTGGTTCTCTCTCCTCACTGTTCACACTTGTGTCTCTTTACCTTTTGAGTGCCTGTCAGTGTGTGTGTGTGTGTGTGTGTGTGTATTGTGCTGCCTGTCCTCACATCCCTGCTCATCTGTTTTCTCTCTGTCAGCCCTCGTTCTTGTCTTTTTGCCAATCCGTTTGTCTTTAGTCATCTTTATTCCCATCCAGCCTAAAGTAGACTCATTTGTTCAGTTTCTGCCTCTTTCTCTGTTATTCAGTTTTTCTGTGAGATGCCTTTCGTTTGATATCTTTGGACTTCAGATTTTCAGCTGCAGCACTGCATTTTGTTTAAATGAAGGACTCTATTGTTTGCTGCACCTGCTGGATCGCCTGCAACTAAGTCCTCACCCCACCTCGCCATAAAAACCATGACAACATATGTAAGAAGTGAATAAGTAGGAAGCAATGTCTATTTCAGAACACTCCTGCACAACATGTAAATAAATAACAAAATAAAGATGACTGAATCATGGGCTCCATTGCAAAATGAGTAAATTTCCTATTGCTAGAAGATGACATGAGCAGAAAAGCAAAAGTTTGTTCCAGGACGAAGCAGAACCATCACCAAATAAATTCAAGCTACTTTGGTATACTGTGAAATGCTGAGACAGTTACTCATCAGAGCTTGCGTTTGTGTGCCAATAACAGCAGGATGATGACAGCTGAGAGATCATGAAGAGGAAATCAGGATGATACAACTGCTGAGTGCTGCCTGCGTGATAGTGCTGGCTAGCCAGTGAGAATGACTTTTCATCCCCCTTGTCCTGCTCTTATACAGGCGACTGCTGCCAGTCTCAGAATAGAGGGGCAGCACAGTATAATGAGCCGGATTACCAAGGGAGACTGGCAGAAATAGTATGGTATCAAAGGAAATTCAGTCAGTCAGGGACATTCAGACGGCACTCCGGTTCTTTTATTCATCGCCTGCACGCCCAGAGTGACTCAGCTCACTCTCCTGCTGTCAAACCCTGTCATTATCCATTAGTGTGTTTCTGGCTCACCGGGGACCGCCCAGTGCTGCCGCCACCGCTGCCATGTGTGAGCAGCTGCATTCATGTTTGGGTATATGCGTGCATATTTTGTAGACAGGTGCGCATGTTGATGTGTGTGTGAATTCTTGAGGTTAGAGCTTGGCTCGCGGGCTCCTGGTGGTGGGCAGGTTTACCACCACTTGTTGTTGCCGTGGTAATGCAATGTTAAGCACAGTGAGCTTGATAAGAAGGATCAAAGTCTTCATTAAGACCATTCAGAAAGACAGATAAGACAAATCACGTGCTGGGAGCCAAGAAAGAGTCCTTTTTTTCTTTTTATGCTGTTAAAGGTCTTGTATAATAATGTGTCTAGTTCTTTCTGCTGCCATTTTGCATTTAAATGAGCTAATATTATCATTAGCTGGAAGATTTTTTGCAGCAAGAGTGATAATGCTTTCATTAGTAGGTGGGTAAATTGTTCACTCATTTTAACTTTATGATATTCTTATTTGAACCCAAAGCGTGGACTGAAAAAAAAAAGTTGGCTTTCGTGAAGCTAATGAAGGAAAAAATTATTTATTTATTTATTTTAAAGATCAGCTTGTTGGGTTTGGTGTCTCCTAAATGGCTGATGAGTAGAAACAAAAATCAAATTGAAAGTTCATGAAATGATTTGGAAATCATGAGGAAATTGCACGTCACTACTGTACTTACTGGAATTATATATAATTGTTGGACGCTCACAAAAAGTAAACAGATACCAATAGTGTAGTAGTTTGGGGAACTTCGAAGTAAGAGAAAAAGTAAACAAACATGAGTTTTGAAGACAGACAGACACCGAGGACATGTGCTCCTTGCAGACGTTTCAAATTGAAATAGTTGGTCAGGAATGATGGAATCAGCTGCATTGATCGTGACTGCTTACTGCAACACTTAATAAAGCACAGCCATAATTCAGGTAATCAGTTACAGGCGTCCCAACGTTATTGTTTGGATTTAGCAGTCATGAGAACTGAAACCTGTTCAAGGACGAGAAAGCTCTGAGAAACTTCACACCGCCCTGTTGGTGTGTCGCAGTCGGAGTATGTGTGTGTTTGATACGGCAGCTAAGGGGCTAAGTAATGATGAGGCTGAGGCGTTGCTCCTGCTTCTTCTCTGCTCAGCTGTGCTCCCCGAGGACGTTCAGGCGACGGGCCAGAGCTGCTGGAGCTGGTAGAGCTCCAGAGAAGATGTTACAGAAAAAGAAACAGGAGGTGTGCGCATCAATGCATGTGTGAATGTGTAAATAAGGACAAGAGAGCAAAACAAACCACTTCGAGGGAAAAAAAAGCAGAAAAATGATGAGAGAAAGACAAGACACAAGAAAAGTTTGGAGGACTGAAATGAGTATACAGTGATCCGCGCTATATTACGTTTTTTTTTTCTCATTAATATACATATTTTGCTATCGCTGAAGCCTCTATATATGGATATAGATCAGTGGTTTATAGCAATCATATTTTTTTATGGGGTTTTACAACTTTTTATCCTGAAATTTTTTTCTGTTTAAAGCACACATTGTTCAGAACCTTTTCTTTTAACAAATTTGTATTATTTATAATAATAATAGTTTTATATAGTTTTTTTATTTTAGTGATATCAGTGCTGTCTTCGCACTATAATGTCTGTGTAGAAACCGTCCCTACCTTGCATGGACATTGTAGGTCTAATAGGTGTATCAGCTGATGTTTTTTTTCTCTGCTCGGTCCGGCTCAGAGTTTCTCATCAATAAACTCCTCATCACTGAAGTCCCAAACTTCTCCTCCACCACTCATTCCTTGCAAAAGCTGCAAAGTTTCTCCTACAGAGTACAGTTTTTTCTTTTTCCCCTATTGTTTTTGTGCATGTGTTTGCTAGCTTTCCAAATCTGATCCGTAAATTGCCAATCCTCTTGCTTCTTCTCTTTCTTTCCCTCTTTAGATCAGGATATGCAGCATAATATAGGAAAAACAAGGATAAAATGAGGGGAGAGGAAAATGTATTGACCCAGAAAACATCAGACATGGAGTGAGTTTAAGGAAGCAGACATAGAATGATAGTTACAGAAAAGTTTTTTTTCATGTTTAAATATCAGTTTCATTTTAATTTGAAGTAATGTTTGATTACTTTTAAGAAGTGCTGTCTAGCTCTCCCAGTCTGAAGGACAAAAGTCTTCGGACGGGGTGAAGTAGGAGTGCTTACAGTGCTTTTTAGCAACAGGTGCTGAAATCCTGGACGTCTGATGGAGAAGAAACACCTCTGTCCCCAGACGTTTAAATGTTGAACACCTGCTATAACTAACAAAATAGAAAGCATATTTACACACATCCTGGTTGTATTATTTTATATGATGTAAAGCGTCCACTAACTCATCTGCTGATCTTGGACCGCGTTTGTCGCTCTGCTCTCACCAAGTGGTCTACAGTTAAAACTTACTGACAGTGAAACAGCCATCTGTTGTAGTAGATAACATGATGACTGGAGACACCAAAGTGAAAATGGCACAAAATGCATGTTGGGGAGAGTTAAATATAAAATAAAATAAAACACAGCAATCAGTGATATATTTAATTACTTCCCTCTGGGGTAAAACTACAATAATAAAATAACTTTTTTAAAGCAAAGTAATAGGGGATCATGTGTGTCGTCAAAACACACACAGCACATTAAAGCTTGTCTGGACTGCAAATAAAAATTTATCATCTGTTACTTAATGGGACTGACAACAGATGGAAACAAGATAAGTCTGGGATCTGTTCGATTAAGAGGAACCTAAGAAGCAACCTCATCCAGAAACCTAATCCTCTAAAGTAGTCTCATTTGTTCAGTTTCCTTCAAAGAGTTTCAGCTGCAGACCACGAATGGCATGGGCTTTATACTATCGATGGGGAGTTTTTTCTTCTTTACATCATTTTTTACCTATTAACTGTTTGTTTCACGATGAATTAGAAAAAGGTAAAGCATTCTGTTATGAACTTGCAGAATCTGTAGTGCTGGTTTGATCTGTGTGACTGGATTCATTCATTTTATTTTTATAAATGAATGAATTCCGATTTTCAGGGAAAGAAAGTGGGAAAAAAAGGGTTTTTGGAGCCACCAGTGTCAGAAAATGTGTGAGAAATATTAAAATGCTTTGTGAAGATTTAAAACCACTCCCACATTATACAATTTAAAATAGATGCAAGCCTTTGGCAGAGGAGGAGTGTTAAAACTCACACAGACACATCTCTTAACTCTGTTAACTCCGATCCATTGTGCAGTTTTATTTATTTATTTATTTTTCCTTTTTGTCTTTTAGCATTAGCTTTGTCGAATTTGCTCCAAGAACAATCCAATGTGCACAATTTGTCAGTTAATACAAATTTGGTTAGAAAGCTTTCTTATTTTTGTTTTTTTCCCCATGTTCCCTGTGTTTAGCTTATCCCTCTTTTTTATGCTTATAGTTATATAGTTCATTTCCAGTAAATTAAAAAAAAACTCAAATGGGTAGTCATTTGAGACTTATATATGGCCTAGTCCTTAATACAAAACTAAGCAGCTGTTTATCACCTGCATCTTTCTGGGTCCACTTCTAAGGTCATTATTTACCTTTCTTAGATCGATCACAAACTAGTAAACACAAAGGAATAATCAGCATTTACTTCACTTACATGTCCAAACTGTAAAGACCTGAGTAACAACTGAGTCAGTCCTTCTTCTTTTGCAGTAACTAGCAGTGTGCTTGGCTGTTAACGTACAGAGATGATGAGCCGTGAGGAATGGATGCAACCAGCTAAGAAGAGCTGGAGTCAGACTTGGAGTAGGAGGCTGATTTATTAAACAGCGGTTGTGCAGACATCTGCACACCGAGGTTCACATTGTGTTATGCAGTGACTCACTGCAGCTTTCCATGTGCAAGGCTTAGTTTTTTCTTCTAAAAGGCAAACATAATTCATATGAGCTGCAACTTGGCTCCCTGGTTGCAAAAGAAGAAAATAATTGCTATCACTAAGTCATACCATAGAAGACAACAATGCTGTAGAAGTCTAGTGAACTTGGTTTAAAGTTGCACAAATATATTTTTAGTTCATTTAATCAAGTATAAATACATATAAAGCAGTTTTAAGTTTGGTGATGTTTGCAATGAGACCCAGGTTACAAAATAATCCCCAAAACACTTTTAAACTGTAGCAGAAAAACATCATCCATGTGAGTAGGTGTGTTTCTGAGGATAAATGTGTGTTTGCCTCTCTACAGGTTCAGAGATTGATTTGCTGGTGACCTCACGTGTAAATCATAAGTTTCATCATACGATATCAAATCAATTAGATGTATTCAGTGTCTGCCAATATCACAGTCTGCCACATTATAATTTTGATTTGATTCAGGAGCTAGTGATCGATGTGAGATGATACCACACATTAGTTGAATATAATCACTTCCATTTATATTAAATCACAGTAAGTAACTAAAATATCATTTCACATTTTATTTCTGGGTTCTTCTATATAGTTAAATGACAAAAATCTGTTTCTTCAATAAAAACCGCTTGATAACATTGTATATTTTCACTTTGCGTCAGTGATATTTGATGGTTTATTATTAAATTCATATTTCGATGTAGATATGCCAAAATAGCACTTAAAAAGTTAGTGAAATATCAACAATGAAAAAGTGTGGGAATCTATACCCACCCTCCTACTGACCACTTCTGTGTGCAGCCACTTTCAGGTTGTTTTGTTGTATTGTGTATTGTGCTGCATATCCTGAACAGCTGCTATACTCTCAGCAGGTGGATTTACTGACTGACAGCTTTGACGCTGCATGAGGAGAAGGTTCAGCTGATGAGGGCTGTCTCTGAACGCGGGTTTGACGGTGTGCTGCAACAACATTGGCTCTCTGAAATACCAGAGTTACTGAACGGTTTTCTTTTGAATTCAGAAACCTGGACAGTGGCCGACTACGGACCATTACAAATGTAATGAATCTTGTGTTTGTGTAATGTTGACAGGTGGGACAGAAGCTCTGGTGAGCTGCATGCAGGGCACAGGAAACAAACAAACAAAAAAGATGGGATAAAAATCTCAACTGGGACATTTCTAGGTGGACTTTATATGTTCTTCCCATGTCTGATTAAACTAAGATGGATGGGTGATCTTTTTTTGTGTGGTTAGTTTCACTCCATGTATCATTCAACACATTTATTTGCAGGCAGACAAAGGAGAATTGCTGCTACTCAGGCCAAAATCTTAGATTAAAATCTCTGTGTATTATGATGAGGATGATTTACTAATGAATGACGGATTAAAGTGCATAACTTATGCCACATGCATGTGAGGTGAAATAAGCTAGTCTCCATGAGAGAGAGTGCCAAATATAGTGGACTTCATGAGTCTGAGCTGCTTCCCTCAGCTGTCTGAAGTGTGAGAACAAACGATGCTCTGCAAACACCTGTTAGATTGAAAACTAAATAACTGCCTCCAAGCCTTCATATTCAAAAATTAGTGCTGGAAAAGTTTTATTCTAAAACAGGTTTTAGATTAATTTTCACATATTTTATTTTTCATCCGGTTCACTCTTTGTGAGATGAAATAAAGTGCCCTGGGAGTGTTGTGTCCCAGCAGGGCTGAAAATCAGTTTGCCTGTGCATCAGAAAGCATCTTGTCACGCTACTTAAGCCATTAATCTGTGTTACGCCTGGGTCTGATAGAAAGCTGTCCGTGGCAGGTGTAAGAGAAGAGCGAGATGCGGATGACATCAGCTCGCGGGAGGATGGGGTGTTCATCGGGTGATTGACAGACTTATAGGGAGCAGCGGCTGAAAGCCAAAACGAAACAGACGATTGCTCACTGAGAAAAGAGAGGCAGTGAACCGTCTTGCCAGGCATCGTGCCTAATGATGGCAGCTCACAAACCCACATACCAGGATAAATCAGCTCTGCATCATGTCAGCACAGCGTTATTAATGACATACACTTAAAACCTTATTATAGGCCCAGCTCTTGGGCACGCCTGATGGCTCAGAGATTCAGTCAGCCAGAGACTGGCCAGGTTAATGAATAAATGACATGCTTAACCAATTCACAAAAATAATATTGAGATATATTAATAGCAGTGAGAAAAGGGGAGAGTTTATAAAAGTGGAATAGTGCATTCAGTATGAACAATAGCTGCCACGTTACAATAACGGCTGTCAGACAGCCGCACTGAGCAGGTGAGATTACGAGCTGATGTGATAATGTTATTCCCCGTGGCCAATTTTTATATTCAAAAGAACTTAAATAGCTGAAGTATGACATGGCTGTAGACTTAATGCATGTCATTAATCTTCACAGTGCTTCTGCTGACTATGGACGAGAAATTCTATTAGTGTTTCAGTTTAAGCGTCCTAAGAGAGGGTCACCCAAAAGCTGAGGTGTTTTTAAGCTGCTGATAACAGCCCTTTTATGCAATGTATATCTTAAGCTGCACAAATAAATATATTTATGTCCACAGATGGTTAAAGTGCTTTGTCGGAAGTGAACGGGGTCACTCAAAATGACAAACCAACAGGGAGTTATTTAGCAATTTTGAAGCTTTAAAGAACATTTTCTTGTGTACAGCAGCTGTTATTTATCATTTTTATTCCAATAAAACTGTGTATTTGCTTCATCTGGATAAAACGATGCTCCGCCTAATTAACGTGTCTTTGTGAGCATGTTAAGTTGTCTCCTCTACTCCTCTTTTTTAATCTTCCTGGTCTTACTACTGTAAGGAGGAAATAAGAATTTTCTTGTACTTTACTAATATTGTATTAAAATTTGTCCTTGCTATGACTTTACCCCCCCCACACACACACACATTGTGTATATACACATATACACACACACACGTGTGTGTGTGTGTCCATGTTGTTAAAATGGACAGCGTCTTAGAGCTGAAAATAAACATTTCTTTAGCATTCAAAAAGCAGACAGGAAGTGAGTGGCGTTATTTGAGCTAAGTTGCATCCTTCATTTCTCAGAGTGTGGTTTAGTAATTGTGCCGACTGCCAGCATGGAGCCAGTGCCTCCTGTTGAGCGTTTTCATCATTTTGGAGGTTACTGCATTTTTATGAAACCTAAGCTGATTCATTTGAATGTATTATACCACAGCCTCCATTTAAGGTGGCTTTCTGGTGTATGTCCTGTACAAACATTTACAGTACCATGAATGCATGAAATACACATGATCAGACTGGAATGATACAGATTTGTGCACTCCATAAAGACAAGCATTTTATCAAGAGAAACTCAATTATGGTGTACAGTATGTTAAAGGCTGACCTGATCAAAGATTGGGAAGGAGAAGGTAAAATCTTAAGTTCACTGAAAATATGAATAGTTCACGTGGAATGGTTGCGTTATCTTTGAATTTGTCAAATGATGGCTTAATGGTAAACAACTGGTGTACATAATATGGTCCACTGATTGAAGTATATTTATACCATGGTAAGTGTGTGGTTAAATGTGGTTGTGTGTGTATTTACACATGCTTTATTCGGT